>JAIPRL010002380.1:24250-61125 GCA_025469235.1 Pemphigus obesinymphae | reverse complement strand
ACAATAAATAGTAGTACCGACATGGAATTATTTTTAATTACTTTTAAAATGTACTTAAATATTTTTAAATTGTTAGATATTTTTTTTATTAAAATTTCCTATATAGGTAATATAGAACCCCTAAAATTAGTATATGTGACGTCCTCTTAAGTGTAACGATTAGTACTTTTCATTGGTCACACGGCCTATATGGGCCTTTTGATCAAATCGCGGACTGGGCCTTTTGATGCCAGTCCGACACTGCTTGCAGGGATCAATCAGTGGCTCGTAAAAATACGAAAACACACGTGCGACTGGGCAAACGTAAACGGTTTTTGTACGCCACTGGCTGCACGCGGTAGGTATAATCTCATAAAACGCATTCTTATTCCGTGTTTGGACGACAAACTTTAAACTCGTACGTTTATCGTCTTGTATCAAATATTATGTAAACACATAATATTATACACATAGGTATAGTTTACATAATATGCATATACGATATAATATTATATATATAGCGAGCTTAAAAAAAGGGTTTTATTTTATAACGTGAAATTGTTTTGATTTGAAATTTTTTAACAGAGCACATTGCACATCAATCTGTTAAAATATTGAAAACCACAAAATAAAGACGTATATTTCCGCCTGACTGTCAGAGGGATTTCAATATACAAATACTATGTATTATGTATGATTATAATAACGCGTAGAATAAGTATTTATGTCAGGTATCCATTTCAATATTTAAGTACGTTCTATAGGCTGTAGTTTCAAAAAATATTACCAACAATGCTGTCCGGATACATGTATAGTGGATCTTGGATAGGGCAACGTAGTTATATGGTATATACGGTATACGGTATATTATTATTTTAAATCAACTGCAGGTCAGTTTGTTGTATTATTTTTATTATACATATATAAAATAATATTTCTAGATAATATAGATAATTAAGGCCCTTGGAAACACGTTAGTTATAAAGGGTTATATAATAAGGGGTTATGCATAGGTAATTTTATCATAAACTTAAGAAAAATTAAAATATAACATTTGAAAAATATTTAAATAAATTTAAAAAGCAATTATAAAATAGCCCTATGTGCCTTGTTGGTAAGTAACATTTTTTATCGTTGCGTAATAATAAATAATTATTGAAAAATTTTTGAAATCTATGAAATAATATATAACTTTCGACCGCTTTAATGAAATATTAGGAACCTTAATAGCTGCTATACCTATTGAATTAATATATATAAAAAATAGTGGTCACTCTTTTGCTATCTATTGATTACCTACTAGGTATTTAATTATAATATTTTATATTGTGTAATCAGTGTTAGGACTGATCTAGATAATTATTTACTTATCTTTTATCTAGATAAATAACGGTAAGTTATCTAAATAATTATCTTAGATAAAAATGTCAATTAAGTTAATTTATCTAGATAATTTTTATAGATACATTTTCAAATAATATACAAAAATATTTGGCAAAAATATACTTTTTTACTCAAAATGTATGCATTTATATGCAAAAACAAACGTGTGTTGTGTAATGTGTAGTGTATATTTGTGTCTTTAATTTTCATTATAATTTTATTTATCACTGATAATGGGACTGCAACGACCGTTGTCGTTGGTGCAAACGAGTTTTATACCTAAATTGTATAAAATAGTACCTACATAGTTTATTTTTGGTACCTAATGGAAACATAAAAATTATAGAAAATTTGGTTTAGGCTTTTAATTTAATAGGTAAATTTAAATTGTTAAATTAAAATAATAAAAAATTGCAAACATTTTATATAAAGTAGCATAAAGTACCTATTAAGTTATATTTAATTTTTGATTTTGTATTGTTTTTAATTTCAATATAAATAAATTGTTATTATTTAATATAATATTATGCACTTTTTGGGTTATTGATTTTGATAAAACATTTTCAAAATATTAGAAAATTTTTTTTTGAAATTTGAAATTTTTTTTTTATCTAGATAAAAATAAGTTTATCTTTTATCTTTATCTAGATAAATTTTTAATTTTCTAATACCAACACTGTGTGGATGTGTTGGATCGTACTTTTCAAATTCGTAGTGCCACTTGAAATTTTGTACTGCACACTAAATTAGGACCCGTTCTAAGAAGTATAATATAATAATATATAACCTAACCGGCTATACGATTCAAAAAAAATAATAAAATAAATGTGTTTTATTATATATTTTTTTAGAAATCAGTTTTTTTTTTCAAAAACAACGATTTGCATTATATATTATTATGTATACTGTAGGCAAGGCGTAGCGATTATTGGGTGGGTGGTGGCTATCAGAGTTGGAACTAGGATTTTTGACACCCAGGGAAAAATATTAAAATCACGCCAGAAATCGAAAAATTCACTTTTAACACTATAAATAAGAAAAATAAGCAAATAAGCGTGAGTATTATAAGTGTAGTTTTAAAAAAAGCAAGGGAAGCACTTCACACCACATGTAGGATACTGGTGCGGTGGATTTATTAAATTTTATAATAATAATAATACGATTCTGAGCGGAACTCGGTGTAATAAAAATCATGATATAAAAATATCATCTATAATTAATAAGCCCCCCTCTCAAATTGTGTTTATGATACTTATTTACGTATTATACATTGTATACTTATCATATAAGTAATTTGAATTTTAAATTTAGGGAGCTACACCCATAAGTCCCCCTAAAATTGCTTTTATAATATTTATTTACATATACATTATATATATATTATATACAATGTATGACTACATACATCGTATAAAAGGAAGTTTTCCTTCTACCCTGAGGAAACTAGGTACTGAAAAAATCGAAAAATGCTAGGTATAAAGTACTATCTAGAATCGATTTCCTATTGATTCATACCATTGCCATAGCTCCTCCTCTACCCTTTCTGGTCGAAAACGAAAAATTTGTTAACAGAGAGAAAAAAAATAAACATACTAAACATACAGTTCATTGTAAAACCACTATTGCTTCCTTGCTACCCTCAGAATCTAAAACTGTTCTCGATACATATAACTATAATACAACATTTAAGTGTATTATGATAAAAATAAAAATGAAATGAAATAAAACCGAAATATTTTACGTTTCCGAAAATTTTATATCCGGGGACTAAATCCCGTCTACCCCTCCCCCTTGTTCTGCCCGTGACCATGAAATATCCGAGTATCCAACTGTGATATTTGCAGGTCGACTGGCCAACTGAATGTTAATTAAAATGTCGATTTGGCTAAATTTCAGTTGTGGGGAGGTAGGCTACTTCCTTATTAATCATCACGCTGCTCGCTTAGCTGCTGACTGTAGTTAGAGGGCGTTCAAGTATTATGTCAGTACATTTTTGGCCTTAAAAAATGCACTGCCCCATGGTAATATCATGACAAAATAAAGAGGTATGACTGCAACGATTTCATTTTGATGATTTTCTGCGCAAATATGGCGTATGGCATGCTCCAACTTCTTATTGGTCGACAAATGATCACAAGATAATTCAAACGATCTGAATTTGTCCATATTTAGAACCTATATTAATATTAAATGACCCCGACAAGAAAATTATGGATACACAGTTTAAAACGAAAATTTGTAAACTAATATTTTATTTATTTACATTAAATTTTAGTACGTAATATTATGTTTGTTAATATTTACACTATTCTGTAATAAGTATACGATTGATTTATTGATATGATGAATGTACTGATAAGGAGCAAGACGGCAGTCATTTTATGCGTATCAAAGAGTTGCTGACACATATCCTCTTTATTTTGCCACGGGCAATAATAATATGTCGTGTTATAAAAAGTGATTTCGGAAAAGAAATCGTAAAAACCGAGCGCTGGTACAGTGTAAGTTGTACAGGCCTACACTGCCCCTCACAGTAGGCGGCGTTTCGGGTGGTCACACAGATGGCGCGGCCGCGCTAGTCGCGTACCGCCGACGTAGGTTATTATATTATTTTTCCGAACTCGCGACCGGCCGCGGCACGGCGGGCGATCCGCCAGTCTGCACGATGACTCGGCCGATGCACCACGTCGCCCGCCGGTGCCGCGTCGCCGGGACGCCCGTGCCGCTGTCGCTCCTCCTGCTGGCGTTTATCTTCTCGCCGCCGCCGTCGTTACCGGGCGCCGCGGCCGCCGCCGAGTGTCCGTCCAAGTGTTTGTGCTTCAAGACCACTGTCCGGTGCATGTTCCTGCAATTGGACCGGATACCCGACCAGATATCTCCGGCCACCACCGTACTGTAAGTGTTTTCCACCGCAGAACTCGCCAGCATTAAAGATACTATCCATAAACAATCTTCTACACTTTTCTATAGAAACTCTCATTTCACTTTCAACCATATCAGGAACCTAGGTCTCAAAACCCCTATCTACCCCCCCCCCCCAAACGGTTCACCCCAAGCTCCGTCCAATATAGTGGATCTCCTCCCCTCTGTAAACTCACTCGACCACTAGCTAAATTCGCAACTCACTCCCTTAACTCATCCCACTAGCATAGGCTTAGCCTGGAATAGATAAGACCCTACTATACACGAGGTCATGTTATATTTTTCAGGGGCGTACGCAGTAGGGGGTGGGGATGGGATCTAAATATATTGAAAACCAGTCATTCATATAATGATTGGTTACACGAATAATTTATAATATATTTTACTGTCTTCAGGGGCGAAATCGCTCGGTTTACACTGCAGACAAAGGACTGTTAGTAATGAGAAGATGCGGGGGGGAGGGGTTGCAGGGTCCGTGCACTATTTTGGTAATAATAAATAATACTCACTAAAAATATATTTAATTTGAATTGTTGACTTTACGAAAGGTTTAGCCTTAAACGCGTTTAATTTGTATACTTTTAGAATATCTCGCATCACGTGGAAAAAATGTTATCATTAAGCATCAATAAAAACGAGTGACAAAATAATTTCATTTTTAAATTATTTATTTTTATGTTCATAAATTTTTTCTAATTTTGTAATCGTGATATGAAAAAAAAAAAAAAAAAAAACCGTACAGTAAACGGTTGTTTTATTTTTCGATTATTTTAAGATATTTATTTGAAAATTAAAAATATTTCAAATTCAATATTTACACATAAGTATACCTGACAAATAGGTTAACAGTCTTTGACGGAAATACTACATGAAAACAAACTACAGGATAGGTCATGGGCTCGTAAAATATAATATTCATATTATACATCTATTTGGTATACTTTTAAGTTTTAATTGATACATTTTCTTTAAATTTTAAAACTGATTATTCCTTAGTTTGGTAATAAATGAGAAAAGTACCTAAGAACCACAGCCTAGTAATAATAATACAGTTCATTGAATTTTCATTACTATAAAACTCCAATCTCATTTAGAAAATAATTTTAAATCGTAAATCTATTAAGTGGAGGCTGAAATATACGTTTAAATATTAAAACATCATTATGTTTTAAACTTTAAAACATCATAATATTATAAATGTATTAAAAAATACAGAAAAAATACGTACTCTGTGATAATTTTAAAATGATTAAAACCAATATTTTCGGATTTATGAGGAAATAACCATTATTTTAACTCATATTTTTTAGTATTTTTCGATGGTTTTTTCTGATGCGTTTTTAAAAAATTAACAAATTACCTTTTCAAAGTACCATCCTGACAAAATTTTGTGCCAAAAAATGGATACGCATTAATAATTTAGATCATGACGTCAAGTCTTCTGGTCGATAAATTGCTCAAAGAAAAATATAAGACCAATTAATATCATAGTAAAACGAGAAAATATTTTGCACCACTCAGAATCTAAAATTTGTAGTTATTATATTCATTTTAGGGCATTCTTATTAATTTTTTAATTCATCAAAGTCTATTTCCAATTATTATTGTTTAAAAAAAAGTCCTATCTACAAAAATGAAGTTTTAGTATTTAAGTTTTTAAAATTAATATTTGTTTGTTCTTTTTAAGTACCCTTGGACTCCCTCTTCGTAAATATACCACTATATATATATATATATATACATTAAAATATATATTTTTAATAGTATTCTATTATAACACTAAAAAAGGACTTTTTTTTATTCTTTTATGCCTAATTTTGTGTCTACTGATTACTTATTTATTTTTAAGCCCCCCTCCTATTGAAATATTCTGCGTACGCCACTGATATTATGTATACGTTATGATTATGTGATCGCCATTTATATGCCCTAAAAGAACCACGAAATATGCTCTTAAGAATATGCATTAAAAATTAAGAAAAAAATCATAAAATATGCATTTATAACACGAATATATGCTTTAAATTTATTATTATTAATTTAATATACTATTATATAGGTATATATATATGAGCAGGTATAGAATATACAAAATTAAAAATTAAATATATACATATTAATATACCTACCTATAGATTTTTTTCGTTGCTGTAATGGACTGACAATATATAAAAATATTTAATTATATTGTTATATTTGCGATTTATGCTAAATTTAATCAATAATATGATCTATAAAATATCAAAATCTTAAAATATTTGTTAATAAAAATGCCCAAATATTCAAAACTATGCAAAATAAAAATAGTACTTATATATTTTTAATTTTCAGTAAGTGAAACGGATTTTTATCTCACTTAGCTATCTTTCGGACTAGGTAACCAAAATAATATGCAAAATGATATAACATCCGTTCCCTAATTAAGACTTATAATAGTCGAGCATAGAAGACTTGTAGAATTCGCGACGTATTATAATGTGTTTTACACAGTCACGAAGACGACCGAGTAAGAAATGAATACTTTTATGTTTGGACGAAGCAAGAGATATGTAATTTTATTTTTTGCAAAATAATACATATATTTTGATTTTCGATTCTCAGCGTAGCGATGATGTTTATTTTATTTTTATTTTTTCATTTTTCTGTAAGCGAATTTTTGACCAGAAGGGGCCGAGGAGGAGTTTTAAAATGGTTTGAAAATGTTCCTTCTATACAGTGTATGTGGTCATACATTGTGTATACATACATTGACGGAACCGGGGGGGGACTTAGGGGGGTTAGCCCTATAAAAGTTTGGCAAGCCCCCTCAAAAATGGTTCGAAAAGTTATTATATTTAAATAAATATGATATAATGTGATAAATAAAATTGATATGGATACTTTTGCTAAGAGACTTAAGAATATATATTGTTTAGTAAAAAAATAAAAAAATTTCCGGTTTTCACAAACCCATACCTATTTTTGTTTTGATTTATCGATTAAACATAAGAAATATTAATGAATCTGTTTATGTGGAATAATACACAGACTTCGAATTTGCAAATAATTCTGTATTCCGATAAATCGCATTGATTTAGGGGACCTAAATTCAGGACCTATCCAGCTTGTATTAAAGGTTGTATTTAAGATAACTATAATAAAAATAAATATAGGTATAAGTATGACTAAATGACTTATCAATAAAACTGCATTTTAAATTTTATGTGGGAAAATAAAATAAAATGTCTCCCTAGATGAAACCTATTTAGGAGGCTAAAAATTTAATGAAAAATAAACAGGTAGCTGAAATTTATATTTTATAAGTAGGCACTTAACAAAAAAACTTAGTCTTAAGTGCTTTACTTTTTAAATTTTGATAAATTTCAAATAGTAAATAATTTTTTTTTAATCTATATCTATAATTTATAATTTTTTTATGTTTCATGATAATATATTATGATTTTATTTATTAGTTATTTTCATTATAAGTCTGTTGTCAATGGTGATGTATGATATGTAATATTAAATTAAATATTATACATCAATATTGAAGTTAGGAAACGTTAATATCGAGCGCAGCGATAACAATTTTTTTAGTTGGTAATTACGTATACCTATATATATAGTCTTAGCACCCCAATAATTCAATCAGATTTTTGCCAATGTATACATAACTATATCTAAAAACTAATTGCTATACATTGTATGACTTACAAGCGAAGTGCTTCCACCCTTTACTAACCGGCCTTTTTTTACTTTTAGGGAATATTTCTCGTTTTTAAACTTTATGTTACATATTTCATGAATTAAAATAGAAATTTTATGAATATTTTATCTTGCCAGTAAGGTAACATATGGACACATGCCTGTACGTTTTTTTTTATTGTGAAATTCTGTATAATAAGTACATATAATAATAATTAATAAATAATATAATAGTATAATGTATTATATACTTTATATATAGATAGTTTTGCACTAAATATATGATTAATAAAAAAAAAAAAATCTCGTAATTAATTAACAAAAATCGTTAAAAATAAATTTTAAATGCATATTCTGAGTTTATAAGTGCATATAATATGTTTGAAAATGTTGATAGTTTTTTCTAGAGCTAGAAGTCTTTTGTCCTACTTACCTATACGGATATAAAATATATATAACAGTGGTCAGTGATTATAAGTGTATAGTTTACGAGGATTAACGATCAACGTGTAGGAACCGAGACATTTTTTGAAGAATTTTCTTTAGATTACGTACAGAGATGGACTGAGACGCTGCAAAGGCACAAATGACGAAGTACTTGTGAGGCCTAACCAGCTATAACCTATAAAGTAATAGTAACACTAAAATTAATATTCAATTGTAACAGCCATGTATTCGAATGATGAGTTAATCGGTTATATTCCGTTTATTAAATCGTTGACACAGAATTAAAGGATTTTAAGAAGGAATTTATTTTTCAAAATCGGATATTTTTCAAAATTTTTAAGAGTTAAGACTATAGTATATAATATGCTCTCGTTGCAGCACAATTTTAATTGTGTAATATAGACAATATAGTTTAACAATATTAATGTACAACTGTATATACTGCATGTATATATGTACAAATTTAACTTAACTGCAATAACAAATACGAGTATATATAATGTGTATACATAGGAATAATAAATAAAAACTGAAAAGTTATGGATGAGGGTCCTCATTAGAAGTACGCAGTAATATGGCCCATATAAACTGTCCTATGACTGTTCAAAAAATAATTTATGGAAGAATAAAAGGAGCATTGGATTTAGTGAATAATATGCATGTTATAATATTATTCACCAATAATAATATGTTAATAACAAATTAGTATTTGTCTAATATAATAATTATACAATTGTCTGGAGAAGATGGTACATATAGTTAAAATAAAAATAAGTTATGATAAGTGTATTATAACTATATAATAATAACAAGATATATCGGGGATCCAAAATTGTCATCAGTAGGTAGAACTCATACCTTTTAAAATATTAAAATCTTTGTAACTATAGTATACCAACTAATCAGTGATATTTACTGGAATATTCAATGGGGCAGGATGGATATATTGTTCATAAAGTGGGCCATACGAGGTTTATTCGTTCCTTGTACTTCAATAATTTATTTAACAAAGCTTATACTATAGGTTTTAAATAAAAGTTAACCGACTTTTATTAAAAATTTCTTAGTAGCATGAAAAAATATAATATAATACACCGGAAAACTTGGGAATGTTTATTTTTTTTTCAAAAGTATAACGAAATTCACATCTTGAATCTTTTTAGCAAATTACTAAATATGTATTAATCTCGGAGAAAAATCATCAAACTGCAACACGCCATTGTACCAATATAGTATCTACAGTATACAATGTACACTGTACAATTTTAAATTATACAGTAGTCTCGCTAATCCGGTCTTGATGAGATCGGACTCTGTTCGGATTACCGAAAGTCCGGATTAAGTGGAATCATCTAAAATGTTTGTTAAATAAGTTTTAGATGGGTAAAACGAATAAAATCGATGTTTTTTTTTTTATCATAAAAATGACTTTTTCGGTCTTAATATAATAAAACGTAAACCAACATTTTAAACCTAAAAATTGATTTAGAATAAAATATCAAATAATAATATAATAATAATAATAATAATAATAATAATAATAATAATAATAATAATAATAATAATAATAATAAATATCAAATTTTATTGATTACAATTTAAAGTGTATTGATTGAATACGGTACTAATGACAATTTTGAAACAGGATATCCGGACTGGTGGGGTTCGGATTAGTGTGACTCAACTGTATACTGTACTTAACACATTAATATTATATAAGTATTTACTTCAAAGGGTAGAAAAAGTGTCTTAAATTAAAATATAAAATATGATTGAATTGAATTTCCGATTCTCAAACTATTACCCTCATAAATATTTTGTTTGTACACTTATAGGTTTTATAGGTTAGTATAAGGCATAGTAGGTGTGTGTTTGAACTTTTATTTTAGGGTGCAACCAATTGTCGCCATTACTTGAAACTCGTGGTTTGCATAAATTTGCATATTTCGACTGCCAATGAAATAATTTCATCTCCTCGACTGTATAATGTAAGATTAGTGGGGTTAAAAAATAGTCCCTCAACAAAATAAATATTAACACAATTTTAGTAGCTTATTGTATAATATATATTTTATAGAAAAATTAGTAGGCAGTTAATAGAAATCGGGGTTAAAGGTAGTGAGTTGGAGTTTTTTTATCATCATATTGTATCTATAATATAACGTTTATCGATAAATTTAAAATTACCCAAGCATTTTTATACAAACAAAGGCGATGACGTAGTGTATAATAGCAGTAATATAATAATAGTAGTATAATACGATATAATAGTAGTAAATGCGGTGTTATGAATGTACCTATAATATATTTATATACGTTTCATATTTCTGGATTATTTGTGTATTTTCCGATATGCATGAAAAAAATAAGTTTAAGATTAATTTGAGATTATTCTATACTCGTCTAACACCATAATTTTTGATTATTATTCTTTATAGCTAGATGTTTTCTTCAGTAAAATGGTATGGCACTAAGATTGAAAAAAATATATGGGCTCAAGATAAATAGTTTTGATGTACGATGTCAACACTGTAAAATTTCCCACTTTATTGTTGTATAGGTATATGAGAAACAGTGAACATAATATTATTTAGGTTTTATAAGAAAATAATCATTGCCTAATAGGTAGTTATATACGTAATCTATTAGTATTAATGTTATAAGCATAACGCTCAACTATGTATACGAAATTGTAGTAGGTATTGTATAGGTATATTTTTCCGTTTTATCGTATACAGCGCGTATAATAACGAGTGACGAGTGAGGTTTCATTAAGGTTTAGACGAGAATTATTTATGTTAGTTATTAGTATTTTTCAAGTCGGAGTAATATAATATATTATAGTTTACGTTTGTATACATCGAGATCAAAAGTATATATACAGAGAACATCTGGAAACGCAAGAATATATGTCTCGAGAAGCACTTAATTTACGTAACTCACTATTTTTTTTTTCTGTAGACTATATTATAATATATTTCATGGAAATATTCTCAAAGTCAAAGGTTATAAATTACTCAAAGTGAAAAAAATGAGATATAATATATGATATGATTAATGATACGAATGTTATGATAATTTATAGTGCGTGTAATAATATATATTAAGTAGTATTGTATAGTATTATAGTAGGTAAATTACCAATTACCAAAACAACGTTTTCAGTAAGACCTTTTTTTTCTTTTTATTAAAGAACATTAAAGTTTCAAGTGATTGAATGTTGAAATATAGATAAGTACATATGATATTTGAGATTTTAAAATGTTAAAAATTATGTTATTAAAGAGTTTTTTATACTAGTAATAGTATAGTATCGTAAAACGCCAAAATAAATGTAGGTACCATATAAATATATATATATGCATAATATTTATAACATACGAGTACGTACACGTATAAGTATATGCACATATGAATGCAGACATAGCTATAATCTACATGTTTATATTATTATTGAAATAATAATTTATATTTTGTTAATCATAATATTTTTTAAATCATCATTCACGTCACATATTTAAATTTATCATCATCATTAACTTTGTTATTAGAAAACACATTATATGATATTTATAATATTATAGATGTCTTATATTGATAGATTGATCATAATATAGTTGCATTTTTTTTTTTTTATTAGTTTTTATTATAGTATTTATTAGGCAATGAAAATAAAAAATTTTCCTATCGGATACTCTGATCACGTTTCCAATGTTTATTGTATAAATGGTAGAACAAGAGAATTCCCGAAAACCATTTTAATGTGATTTTTATCGAGAAGTTTATTAAAAACAGAACGTGTCGAGAAAAATTAATTTTTTCCAGAAATACTATCACGAATGACATCGGTCTATAGCTGCGGAGAATGAAGAATTACACATACACAAACGACAAACACATATTCCAGAAGGAAACATTTTGAATGGAGCGAATTTCAAAACGTATATCTACTCGAGTAAAAGAAAAATCCAACAGTCAGTTTTATTGAAGCTTATTACCTATACATTATGGGAGAGATATGAGGGAATTATCAAATATTATGTATTTGTTGGTTATTATTTTCGTAGTAGGTACCAATCTACCATCAAAAATAATTTTTATTGTTTTAACATTATAATATGATAAGATAGTATAATTTTTATTGAAAGATTTACAAAAAACTGGCATAGTATAAAAAATCGTTTCTCTGCCAAATATCCACTTCTAAGTAGATAAATAGAATAAAAAAATATTTCGGGGATGGAGGTACTAGCCTCCAGTGTGGCTACGGAACTAGTGCATATATATATTATAGGGGTTAAATTTAGTCTCGTAAATTTATCATCCTACATACCTATATATATATATATTAATTCTCTTTTATACAAAAAAGTGTTGAATCATATGTTACAGATTAATCATCATCATTTTATGAACCCACTTGATTTTGACTGTTCACAAACTGGCTGGTAACCTATATACAAATTATAAGTATATTATGTATTATTGTATGATGTTTATATTAATATTTTATTTCCGGAAAAAAACGTTTTAGTAGAATATAATGAGCATAGTAAAAAGTTGATGTTTATAATATATAGATTATAGACTATGGGTAGTTACTGAATTGGTATTTACATATATAGTTTTGATTTGCCGTTGTGTAATTCATATTTTTGAGCAACATCGTATTATCATAGCTGTTATTATATTAATTCGGTCTCTGTTGTTTTTATTTTTGAAGATTTTTCGATTATTTTGATAAATGTACGAGGAAAAACTAAATTGGAAAGGTAAGTAATAATGGGTAACTTCCTAGTAGTTCTGAAAATAATGAATTAAACATTTTTAAATTTACGAGCATTGATTTTATTATAATACTACCTATATTAAACTATATATAATATAAATATATTATATACTATAAATCATCATGCATTTTTAAAAATAGTTTATAGTTTTTTTAAAATTTCTTTTTTGATAGTAATAGTTTTGTATATTTATAATAAATTACACTGATAGCTTTTCTCAGAATCGTTTAATCAAAAAAAAAAAAAGATTTATTATTGTTTTTAAATTTGACCATCAGTATACTAGATATATACTACATGACAAGCAATAAGTGTTTCCACCCCTTATACCGCTTTAATTTAAAATAAACTTATCTTATATAATACGTCACGTTTTCATTCAATGTAATTTAATTACAATAAAACATAATTTCATTGTTTTATATAATAAAGTATATTATTGTGAACAATTGAGGTCAGATATTTAGATGAAATAACAAATAATTCCTTGTATACGGGGAAAAAAAATGCTGGGATATCACATTTAAAAATAGCAAATCATTTTTTCAACAGTTTCATCTCGACCCGTGACCTATGTGTAAACGTGCTCTTATGCCAATAACCTAAACATAATAATATGAGTAACCGGTTCTATATTTTGTTGTGTCGTGGTACTTAAATCAGTGACTTAACTGGTGTCGAACATGCATATGAATTTTTATTATATAGCTAGTGCAATTAGCTGCCGTAGTGTTCATATTTCCATGAATTTTGCCTATACAACTAAATATTTTCATTTTTAACAAATTTTTTAATTTATTGATATTATGTAATGTTATTATGTACAAGTATAATTATTTTATTAATGAGATGAGATAACATCGGAAAAGGAACGTCTGGAAATGATGACTACCTATATAAAAACAAATAAAACATAATGACTATACAAATAAATAACAGTTCTTTTAATTAGGTACCTATATATATATATATATATATGTAGAGGTTTAAAATTAATTTACAACAATAAAATAATTGAAGGGGTTGTATGGCATAATTTATTATGTAGATATACATCGGTATACTTAAAATTTTTTAATGTGTTATTAAAACATTAATATTAACTATACCGACCATCAATGGTTTTATTTGAATTAGTTTTTATGATATCTTATAAATATCCAGAGCTGAAGTGATGGAAAATCGAATAAATAATTTGTTTGTGCTTATTATTGTAGCAGTTGTAATGGATTTTGTTTTTAAAGTTAATATTATAATTAAGAAAAATTCTATTATAGGTAAATAATAAAATCAATCGATAATTTAGGATGAAAAAACAATTCTATCGCGGTCAGGGCTGGCTCGAGGGGGGTGTCTTACCTCAACCCCTGGAAAACAGTGGACAAAAACACACCTCCTCTCCATGAATATTTCTTCGGGCCGGCTCTTATCATGGTATTTTGAAATTGTTCATGGTTTAAATTTGCGATATTTTGTGTATACATATTTTATTATTTACGATATGAATATTTTAATTTTTTTGTATGTATTTTCCTGGTTGATAAACTTAATTTTTTTTTTAGTTTTTAGCTTGTACTTTTTAGCCTTATAAAAAGGTTGATTTCGAATGACTTATTCTTTCAAGTTTATTCTATGCCACTAATATACACACAGTCGAAGGTTATTCTTAGAGTTATGTAATTTAAATAAATCGTTGTACGATTTATGTAGGTATTCTATTTACTATGGTGTTGTCTGATGAACATATTTCACAGATCATTTTTGATCTCCTATCATATGTAAGTCGGCGGAGTGACAATAAATAACTATATTTAAACTTCTTATCGCCAAAAAAGAAAGCAACGAGATTAATATCGCGTCTCATGTATACAAATAGGTAGGATGTTCCGCGCACGACCGTTAGTTCTCCCGCAGCATAAATGGCTACAAATCGTCCTGCAAGTTCAATTTTGTCCGTCATGGCATGAATTATTACAATTCCATGTATTAATATATATTTGTTTTGCTATTGGACGTTATGGGATCGAGATTAAAAGAAATTAAAACCGGTTATCGTTGTAGTATTTCGACGTCCGAATAAAATAAAAAAAATCGTCAATAAATCTTTAAATACAATCATTGTATTTTAGTGGTTGTTGGTCGAGTCTTTTGTAGTTACAGTTCTACACGATTATACTATATATAGGTACCAATAAGGCGTAACACGGATGAACGATTTTGGCCGTTCGTACAAAATATATGAAATAACGACGATGACGAAATTACTATATTTTCTGTTTTTATTTTGAGCATAGTGAGGAAAGTATTGGTTTTACAATGCTGTGTTTTTTTGTTTTATGTACCTATGTATTGCATGTATAATTTTTACTTTTTAGGGTAAACGGGCAAAATAGTTTTCTCATAGCAAATTCATTCTACTTGGTACTTTAAAGAGGGTCGACTTTCGATTTTTAAAACGTAAAGGATTATATATGACATATGGTGAGCCGATGTATGGTATATATAATATCTAAGAGTATAATGTGTCAACGTTTGAATATTAATGATGAAATATAATATACAGTTGTCCCGCAGGCTTCGATAGCGCAAAAATGAAATATAAAATATATTTTTATTTTATATTTTACATGTCTACCAATTACTTCTATATAATATCATGTTTTTAATGCGGGATTCACAGCTACAGCGTCTAGATGCAAGCTTTTACCAATCATAAATTAGTATTTTTTTAAATAAATTGAATTTTAGCTCGTCAATATTCTTTCAATATTGGTGTCTATAGAAACTGGGACTGTTCATCTGGCACAAGTACACGGTAACCGCAGTTACCACAACATAATATAATACTTTTAATTTGTATACCTAATTAATTTTTGTATTTTATTCTTATCATTATTGTAGGAATTTTGTAAATATTCATCTGTTTTTATTAAAATATTTAAATAATAGGTAATATTTCTTTATATAGGTACATTGTAGTTTAAGATTTTTAGCGAAGCGAGGAATGTATTTGTTTTACATCGATCTGTTGTTTTTTTTTTAATATTATTATTCATAATAATATATATCACAGATATGATTATATGATAGTCGTAGAGCCATACCAAGGTCCATCAACGCTTCTGGTGAAAAGTTTATAAATCACCTTTGAAAGCGTCAAATAAGCAAAAAAAAGGCCATTCCATAATTTTCCTTTAAAACATCGAGAAATTGTGGCAATTAAGTAATTTAAATTGCGCCTTTGGTATTACTGGGCCTCTTCCACATGCCCTTTTGCCAGGACCAAGGCATGGCCCTGGATAGTTGATATAATCATGTTCATATAGTGTATAATATTATTAATATATTGAATATAATAATATTATATATAATAATAATATAATATAATAATAATATATTCTTATATAATAATATAGGAAAGCATTTGACACGATTAATCATGGTCTTCTTATAAATAGGTACTTGAATCACTCGATATCTTAAAAAATAGGAACATTTTTTTTAACATTCTTGTTTCTATTTCTGAATTAACAGACGTACCTTCAGGTATTTCTAAAATCCCCTGATGTTTATATTTTTTGTTAACTCACTAAATAAATGGATCACTAATGTCAAGTTCCTTCTGGTTGCTGACGACATAAAAATCTATTTGATAATTAGAATTCTTTCTCCAGTCTGAATTTAATATCTTTACTTCCTGAATCCAACATCTAGGTCTTTCTCTCAACCTGAATAGATGTCATGGTATGTCTTTATAATAGAAGCCATACTCCTATTTTCTTCGCTTATTTTTCTCTATAAAGATCTTTGAATTTTCATTCACAATCTTTGAGTTTTGAGCATCACATAAACATTACTATTAGGATGGCTTTTAAAATTATATGGTTTATAAAGCAGATTTCTAGAATGTTTACCTTTTTTAGTCGCCTTTGCTCTTTCTAATTTGCTCTTGTACATTCAACACTAGAATAGGGTTTAGTTATTTTGCATCCTTTTTTGGCTAAGGATCAGCTGAGAATCGAACGGGTTCAGAACAAGTTCCTATCATATACCTCCTATTTGTTAAAAATTGAGCATTTAAAGTATGACTACTCTGCCATTTGACAATCATCTCTAAACATTTCAACCCTTTCAGCCCACCATCTTGTCTCTGATATTAAATTTATTTCCTCTCTTTTTAATTATATCATTGATGTTCCAGTTCTTCTCTCTAGCATTCAATTCCGTGTGCTTTATTACCATTCTAGAGATCACGCTCCTTTTTATGTTCCCTTTCACACCACTTCTTATGGCAGTAATCACTCATCCTTGCATCGAATGCCACGCAACTTTAATAAAACCTCCTAATTTAGTTGCTTGATTCGTTGGCCGTTGTATAAAATTTGTTATTATATTTCTATTATTTAAGTAATAATGTATATTTCGTTTCACTATATATAACTTTATATGTTATGTATTGTTCCTGTAAATGCTATGTTAAATTTCCTAATTGAGTGTTAGTTAAATAAATAACAAGATCATGTTATTGAATTTCGGTTTTTTATTTTTAATTTGATCGAAAAGTCATGTAATGAAGATAATATTAATAAATTATTATCAAATATCATGTAGATAGTATAAGCATGGTCAATGGTTATGTTTTGTGTATTATGTCTTAACCGTATCTACAAGTTATAACAAATCTCTTTGACATGATCATAGACGAAATAATATTACTATGCGTCTTTTCTACAAGCGAGATGAAGGACTATGTATAATCTAATAATCTATACACTTGACCCGGACGAGGATGCAAAGTGTAGGTTAGTTATATTATGTGTATAGATTTTTGATCTGATATACCTGACGCCTGATACACCCAAATCTATATGTAGTATTTACCAAATGGCATCAAATTTTTGTATTTTAAGAATCTTTGTCAGTATAATAAATATTTATATCGGTGATGTATTCTAAAAAGTTTTCAAGGTGGTGTCTAATTTGTATTTGTATATATTTTTCAGTTATCAAACTATTTTTGAAAAAAAAGGTTTTGTAAATACGCGTGAATTTATTAAAACTTGGCTTTTCGATATTATCAAAATATTCATAAACATATTACATAATATTATACTAAATATGGATACAGTGGCATGGGAATTTCGGCTGTATCCAAATTGCATGCGGCAGAAAAAAATAAAAGCAGGTAATGTCTAAAATGCATGCAGTATTTAAAGTCGGTTTGGTCCCATATATAAATAAATAAATAATTGAAAACAGAAAAAATATTTTAAAAAGTTATGTAAATTAAAAATAAGGAAAAAGTGTGCTTTTGCGGGACACATTTTTTAAACTTTTTTCTCATGCGTTTTACGTCTTATTTTTAGAAATGTGAAAACATTTTACAGTATTATAATATAAAACGACAAATTTGATGCCGCATTTGAGTATAAAAAATTTCGTTTTTAACAAACATAGACATTTATACATAGTACATACATGAGAAAAAAGTAAAAAAAAAAAACCAGGAAGCATTTTGCACGTTGGGTAATATAATGATGACGGATATTATATTGAATTTGAAAGCAATGATAAATCATTTCTTTAAAAAAAATAACGACTTTGAACGAAGCTTCGGTGGATATATTTGACAATTACCGTAAATTATACTAATAATTAATAAAATATAATAATATGATAATATTATATAATATAATGAAAAAAAATGTTGAAAAAAGTGCAAAAAATTATTTGAAAATACAGATTTAAACCGAGGATCTCGGTATGAAAACACCATTGGCTCCCAATAGACTGCATGCAGTCCAGGCAATAATAGAAAAAAACCTATTAAATAAATATGGTAAAATAGCTAAATTTCAATTTGATATAACTTTAAAACCAAGTCCGACCACTAAATTCTTACATTTTTTTAATTAAAAATACATATTAAAAAAAAAATCTAATTCCCCTGTAAAGTAGAAAAGATGTCGTCATCACTGTAAAACCAATACAAAAAACAAAAAAAATTGATCCCGTAAAATACCCACATTATTGTTCCTTACTTTTACCATAACATTTTAAAATATATTTTTCTATTTTCTGATTTGTTTATGGTCAAATTGACTTTAAACACTGCATGCGATTTGGACAGATCCATTTTAAACGCTGCATGCGATTCGAACAGATCCATTTTAAACGCTGCATGCGATTCGAACAGATCCATTTTAAATGCAGCATGCAGTTCGGATGTTATTTTATTTTTTTTTGGCATGCAATTCGGATACTCCGGGAAATTAACGAGTGAAACTTAACATACCTACGGCTGTTAAGTACGTTATAATATGAGTTTAATGTAATGGATAAATCTGTGATAATTTTCCTCCGCGAATAAACTAAAAAACTATAGCATATGACGAATATCAGCTATATAGTTACCAGAGCCGAAGCAAGGGCTTGGCTAAACTGGCCCAGGCCAAGGGCGCAACAGAAAAAGGGGTGCAAAAATCAAAATTCAGTAATATCTATCCCTAAATTTCTAAGATTGGAGGGCTAAAATTCGACTGGCAACATCTTGTAAAAATGACTTTCTATTTTTGCTTATTAACTAGATTTTTAAGGAGTGGAGGCCCAACTCCAAAAAATTGATGATTTTTTTTCCTTATTACCGATTTAGGGGCGGAAATTCGGTTCTTCGCCAAGGGCGCTATCGAATCTTACTACTATCGGCTCTATCAGTTACTATAATAGTAAGCGTGAATTGTGTCGAGTTGGATTTATTATATCTATACATACCTATATATGTACCTAGTATATAATATTGTAAAGTGCACGTATGGGAATTTTTTCTTTTTGAATTTTCATTATTTTTTTTTCTTTTCGATTTACGACGTTTTGCGGCGAATATCGCGGGCATTTCGCCCGAGTCGGTCTTTGGTGCATGATAATGGTGTTAAATAGCGGGCCGGAAACCAAATCTATTAATAATAATCAGCCCATTGTCGTGGTTCCGAGTCGCGTCGCAACACGTGTTGATCTCCATACGCGCGCGCCAGTTTCTCCAGATCGGTCCACGTCGATTAGGCGTACTCATTTTCGGCACTGCGGTTCGCTATAGATATACACTATACACGTTCTATCATTTTCGTATACTGATATCTATTTATATATATATATGTACGCCAATATCTCGTAACAAGATTTTTGTAAATTTTTTAGGAGACAAATATTAATTTTTATTTTTGGTTCATAAATCTACGATAATATTATACGCAGGATGTTTTGAATTAAATTTTATTCATTTATTTTTTTTTTTTTTGGGGGGGGGGATACACCTATAATAAGTACCTCTATGATATGCAATAAAAATTAAATATTTTTTGTGTATTGTTATACAGACGTGTAGTATATAGTTATGGTCATAAAAAATTGAAATTGTGAAAAAAAAAATATATGAAAAACTCCCTAGTCGGCTATACGAATTTTTTTTCGCACATGTAAATATTTGTCCCGCTGTTGTTATATAATTTTTAACATTTATAATATCATGGGCGTACTCCATTTTATAGAAAAAGGTTTTACGAAAGAATCTTATAATTTTAAAATATATATATTTTTTTTTGTGTACCATACGAATACATAATATCATTTTTTTCAAGTCTTAAATTTAGAGAAATTGTCAAAAACACTCATGACAAATTTTTCTTTATTATATTATTATTATACCTATATATATATATTGTAGAGTAATGATTTAACTATACTCGCTGTTTGGCGTGATTGTAATATATTATAAACTTTATTTTTATTTTTCCTTGTATTTCGGTTTCAACATTAAAAATCAATCCTCCTCGAGTTAAATACTCGTTAAATTCATCTCTATTATTTCCTTCACTGTTGGTATATCCACGGTCTTTTCTTATTTCATCGAATTGTATTTTTCTCATTGGATCCCGTACAAACATAGTATAGCGCAATCACTGTAAAAATAACCACGAAAAACTGAAAATCGTTAAAAAAAATAGGTTGTAATTAATTTCACTCATTTAAAAATTATGCTGTTTCCGTATGACATTTGTAATATTTTAAAATAACACACCCGATTGGTACACTGAACATAGAACAACTATAAAATCAAACACACATTATAAATTACGTTAGCATGGTTTTCGAGCGTTGTAAATATCTGCCGTGTGTCTATCATTTGATAATTCACACGATTATTATTATTAATATTGCGGTGCACTCGAGACTGCCTGTATCGTCCTATTGATCCTATAGAGAAAACGTATTTGTCGTATCATTAAGAGTGCTAGAAGGAATAATAATGGTGTTGTATGAATCGATTAACTGCAGACCGTGATTTAGACGTTGTCAAATGTATCATACAATGTTTATATTCGAACACCATTAATAGAAAGACATTGCGAACTCTATTGGATTTTAAAATGGAATTGATTTCTAGTCCTAAGATTTAACTGCTTAAAAGTACCACGAATTCTAAACAAAATCGAGAAGGTTTAAAAAAAAATTCTCTTTGAAGACAATATATATTATCATATGGGATAAAAATTAGATAATGTTTATGATGCTTTTGATGTCATACATTACGTAGTTGATCAGAGTGTGGCTTAGATTTTTTATGTCTCTGCGGCTTATCGTGGGCTGTTTAGTGAGATATAGCGTATATAAACACAAGAATGTAATCGATACAGATGGAAAATGGTACAATATACTGATTCTGTAGAACGAATCAATTTAAAAGAGCCGATTGGCATTTAGTTTTAGAAAAATCATCTATTTTTCGTTTCTCTATCGGTGCACAAATTGTAATCGAAAATAGTCTTGGTTTCGGATGACCGTCATAACAATATTTCTGATGTGATACGCTTTAAAACGATTTTTTTGTAAAAAAAACCCTATAATTATCAATTATTGTATTGTATTTAATTATAAGTATTAAATATTTAAACAATAATATCGGGCATGTGTAGATGAAATGTTTATAACACGTGTTCCAGGTTATGACGGTTCTTAATAAAATTCTTCTAGGATAAAAAATCGAATACAATACATTTTCCAACAGATCAATTTTATAGATTCATTAATATAAATGAAATAAATAAAGCCGCTGGATTACAATAAAAGCGTTCTATATTGTGGTAATGATAATATTTTGAAATTATCCAGGAGTGCATTTTTTTTTTAAATTCAATCTGCAATAATATTTTCATTTCCTGAATTTTAGTATTTATACATTATGAATGGACCTAAAAATCTCGTTTTAGTTATAAATATGCGTCGTAAAATTTTTAGGATTTAGTACTCTTGTTCGTCAATCTACATATTATAATTTATCTTTGAAAATTTGTCTTTAAAAAAATCCTGCCGTCAGTATAAAAGTGCTCGTGAACTTCATTACTCGATCAGGTGTTATTGTAATATGTCTGTATTTTGGGGCGTTAAAAAAATGCATAAACAATAAAATATTATATTAAACAAAGTAGGTACGTTTTAATCCCGAAGACGGCACGATTTTTTCGGAAAAAATAAAATACGCACCCGAGCTGAGTAAACAATACCGTGGTAATATTACCGTATAATTATATATTATGATCCATCGATCACGTACCGTACTTATAATATACACTGCGTTATTTATCGTTCGGACAGTTATCGATCTGCGTTGATCCTTACACGCACTACCTACTATACGTTGTCGTATATATATATATATATATATAGTAATAATAATAATAATAATAATAATATATACTATGTATATAAGAATCGACTAAATTTAGTCATTATTTTTATTAGGATAGTGCCTCTTGTATATTAACGTAAATAATTATCGGACAAATGCGAGACGGGGAATCGGGGGGAATCGGCAGACCTTAATTTTTTTTTTTTTTTTTTTATATATTATATAAGAAAAAAAAACAATGTATATAAAATATTATCTCACTGAAACAATAGCTCGGAGGGTTATTCGTCCAGGTATAGGCTGATTAGTTCGTACAAAATACGAAAAATCGGTCTGAATCGGATGTGTTCGGTTGTTCGCGGGCTTCGTAATGACGGGTTACTGCACATGGCAAGCGTTCGGAAATCGTTTTTCATCCTTCGGATCGTGTCTCTCTCCCCGAGGCTACGTCCGTTTTACGCCGGTCTGTTTTACAAAAAAAAATTGTTGATGTTTATTATATAGGTGTTTATGACATACCCAAGTATAATTTATACATTATAACTAGGTCACTTGCCCTGGCACCACAAGTTCAAATTTTATTCATAAAAAATATGTCACGAATTGGTATGTAATTCGTAATTTTTGTAGCCATAAATCCGGAATTTGTAACTAATTTTTTACCCGTCAAAAACAGTTTTATAATTTCCGAGTGCCAGGGTAAGACATACGCCAGCATTTTTAATACCCCAGGTTTAATAATTAATTAATTAGGAACTTCAAACCGATGTCAGCAGTAGAGTATTATCCTTATTATATTCTGCGTCAATTTGACCTTTTAAAAATACTCCACCTCTATAACATAACTCTAGTATTATAGATGCTTGTATAGTGTATATACCTATGTCCTATGTCCTATATAGCATGAACGCCAAAAGGAAAATTTATTTTCAAATTTTGGAAATTTTCTCAGACTTCATTTTAATAATATCAATAATAATAATAATTTTAGTTTTTAAGATCTGAACATTTAATACAAAGTTAAACGTACTCTATTAATTGTAGAATAATTAGTATACCTATTCAAACAATTTCGAAAATCTCATAAGTCCACGCGTAATTTTGTTGCAATAAGATTGTTTATTTTTCAGTCATATTTTGTTTAAAAAAAGGCCGGAATATATCATAGATACTGCGGTGCATTTTTAACTATATTTATCTTAAATTATAGATAATAGGTACGATTATAGGTACCTACATGTACAAATAATCCATCGAGTGTGCTGAATTTTATATTATTTTAGTTTAACGTATCTAGTAAATAAATTTAAATACATTACAAAGGTATGATATAGTATAGTATAAGATATGATACGGTAAGATATAATATCCGAATTTATGATCAAATAGCGTAAACATGGCCGCTGGCTTTCGCCTTTTCTCATTGGGCCAAATGTTATCATTAATTTTGTATGGTTTTAAATTTTCAAATTGAATCTCAATTACGATCATAGATAAGTACAAATATTTCCTCATTATCTTTCAAAACGTGTGATATCAATAATGTTTTTTGATAATAGGCGAAAGTCGGACTCCACTTTGATTAAACTGTGCGTATAATGAAGTTACTGACATATCTTTATCGTTTTATATATGGAATTTTTTTTTCGGTCTCGTTCAATTATTGGTAATCGGAATTCGAAAGAAAACGACACGGAAAAAATGTCATATACAAAACGATAAAGAAAAACACGACATGAATTAATAATACTGAATATATAATTGATCGTAATAGTTATGTATTATGTTATTATCTTATGTATTATGTTATTACGTATTATTAAAGGTTATAATATTCCTATTACGCTTTTTATAAATAAAATATATTATTTATATTTTATATTGTGATTAGTAGGGTCACACTCAATTATATTTATTTCTACGTTTTTTCTTACCTGATGTTAAATATACTAAATATCTGAATATATATCTGGTGGTAAATTTATATATACATCGGAGCTCCACTCAGAATCGTTTTTTTTTTTTTTTTAGTAAAAACAATATTTCCGCCAAGAGTATTCTGTGTGATAAGCAAAGTGCTTTCACCACCCCTACTTACTGGTTTTTTTTTTTGTTTTTTAATTTTTTAATGTATTTTTAGTAACTGAATTTTTTGAATTAGGTTTTTACTCAACAAATATATTACAAAAAAAAAGAAAAATCAAAAAATTGTTTTATCAGAGTATATAAAGTAGGTTAATTTTATTAGGTATGTCATCTATCCAGGGCCATATTTAAGATTATTGCACCCTTTGCACTTTTAAGAAATTCTTTTTTTCGGTATTATTTTATTTATTTATTTATTGATATTTGTGTATAATATTTTATTTCAATACTGAATAATTTATTTTTATTTTTGCTGCATAATATTTTTTTTATTTATTTTTTGTAACGTTAATAAATACTAAAGTTAAGAACCTCATTAAATTATGAGAAAGAAGATTAAAAATGTCGTCGTTTTGATATTTTCGCCAAGGAAAACATTAAAAATAATATTATGTAAAGAAACATATACCAGATTTTTTGTCTCAACGGAAAACACTCAATGTTTGTATTTATCGATGCTCACTCAAAATCAGTAATATTTAGTATATATAGGTAGTTATATATATATTGCATATATAGTTCATAATATTTGAAATTATCTAAATATTATAATGAAATAAAGAAACTTTGATCTCTAGAGCTAATTAGTACATGAACTACATAAGGAGGTGATAATTTTATTTTCTACGCTTTGAACCGAACTTGAACTTGATCTTATCTAATGAGTATTATTGTCTATTTCATAACAATATTTTTCATTATCTTAAAACATACATTTTATATTAAATTACTTTTATATCACATGATTCTTTCTGAGACTTAATTTTACGAAGTTTGAATTTATAACACCTGACTTTCGAACACTTGGCATTTATATACCATTTATTGCATGTAGTACTTAATCAAATATCGACCGTTAATGATTTCAAAACAATATCGCGGAATATTGGAATATATATCTAATTGAAAAAAAAAAAAATATATATTTTGAATGATACATACGGGTAAAACTAGCGTATAACTAAACATACTAGAGGCAGTGGCGTAGACAGGATTTGTAAAAGAGAGGGGCTAGTTATTATTAGGGCCCCCTATTTTATGAGAGAAAAAAATAATCAATCTATCCCCAATGTATACATTTTCATTTACTACTTTTAAGTTTCTAAACATGAGTTAGACAACTTATATCCCCGTTGTGTCCGTCCGTCTGTCCATAGTTACGGCTGTTGATTTGGTTTCCAGGGAGTTAGATACTATTCGTTTTGTTTTATGGTTTTAAATTATTGTTTAAAATACGTTTGGAAACTGAGAATTTAGAATTCCTAACTTGTTTTAAGTGTAACATTATTCGAGCAATAATGCAATTTAATCCATCGTCTCCCCGGTCTTTATTATTATTTTAAATTTGGAAGCATAAAACATTACAATCGAAAAACGAATCTGAGCGATGTTCGGTAAAATATTGTTTACTGATTTATACAAATTTTGTATTATTTTTGGTAGTTTTACTTTACACTTGAGAAAACTACTAATTGATCTCTATAAAGTACTAAAATTATGTTACCTGAAAACATTTCCTATCAGAAAGCTATCTGTACCCAAAAGTTCGTACTCGACTCGTTCTACCAGAAACAATGTAAGTATATAATATGTAAATTGTACATACATAAAAAATAACACTAATTTTTTTTTTATATACATTTCTAGAATGTGGTATAAACATTTTGAAAATGTTCATCACGTTACTTAATGTTACACGTTACGTAATATTGTACTATAGTTAATATTTGGTGTTAATTTAAAGTTTTTGGCTAGATAATTTTTAGAATTATACAATTGTTTGATCATTTTCGGTGGTTTCCCTAGACGTTTAAGAAAACTATTAGAAAAATCAAAAAATTAACTACCTCTATAGTGTATCAGCTGAAAAGAATTTTATATCAGAAAGCTCTAGGTATACCTACCTGAAAATTTTTACTTGATTCCTTCTACTCGAAATCGTGTATACATTCAATAAAAATACATAATTGTAAAATGACAATATGATCCGCAGAATCTAAAAAAAAAAAAAAAAAAATACGGCCCATGGAAACGGGGGTATGATGATCCCTCTGGTTTACCCTCTGGCATGCCACTGACTACAGGCGATTAAGTCAATAAAACATACATTTTTTTTAATAGGTTCTAGTATTTTTATAAATTTATAAATTTCGTTTTTATGATAGACGCATTTAAGTGTATTTTAACATTAATTTATGTTACATAAAATATAAAATACAACGTTAATTATTATTATTACGTATACTGGTATAGGGTATGTATACGATTATACACGATCGCTCTAAGGTATTATACATTAATATTACCTACCTTATTTTTGTTAAACATGTATATAGCTATACAATAATTAATCACGATGATTAGAAGTTATCGTCAAAAAACACGGGTAGATACGCAATTTTATGTTGAACCTTAAAAAATAAAATTAACAAGCAGCCAGCCAGAATAAACTTGTTTGTACTATTCTTGTGTGTGGATACTTGCTTGGTACACACTCACACAAAATAAAAAGTTTTGTTTTTATTATAAATTATACCTAATACCTATTTAAATTGTAGGTGTGTACCTAATGAATTACTTTAGTTTTCTAAAAATGAATTTTGTACTTTAAATGTTTATATATTAAATATATAATTTTGTAATTTTTAATGTCAGTTTTGTTGTCAAAATAAACACGATGTAAATATAATATCCTCCGGGGGGAGATTTTGTTAATCTACTATTATAAACACTTACTGATGGCTCCTGCGCTCTTTTGGCAGACTCAATATAATCAGGATATACAATTATTGCAATGATCGCCATATGACGACTAAGGTGCTAAAAATAAAATTATGTAATTAGTGTAGGTATAATTGATTGTTTAATAGCGATTTACTTTATAAAATGTGCACAAAACATTATAAAGTTATACAAAGAAATACAATTTAATCAATAATCATATAACCGTGTGAACTTATAAGAGGGGAAAAATAATGAAAAATAAAATATATTACACAGAAGATCGCCAAAAATAATAAAAACTAAAAAAAATACTACAATAGGTATTCAAATATTGAAATTATTATAATTTGTAACAGCATTTAGGTAGTATTATATTTTTTCAACTCTCCCATCTTTCAAGCATAAAATTACGTCATATAATTGATATTGCCCGTTATACGTTATTTTAAAATTTATAATCGCTGCAGTATATCTAACCTATAATTCGATTTTTAAACGGCCATCGGGCTATGTATTTTAGGCATTATAATAAGCATCAAAGAATGCACGCATTGTTTTTAATGAAAGATATTATACAAGGAGTCATAATGTATGAGCGTATTAAGTTGTGTTACCTACCTATATTGTAATATATTTTCACACAAAAACCAAGAGCGACTATATTATATAAAAAACTAAAATTTTTTGTAAATAAACACATTTCCAGATAAGTAGTAGTCGAAAATTAATGTAATGTATAATTTAAACAAATATAATTAATTACTATAGATTTGTATCGCGCTATAAAATTTAATAATAATGTCAGAAGAAATACTGATAAATAACCATTTGAAACTGTTTACACTCATTATATATTAATTCATTTGTTTTATAACTTATTATTGTAAATATCTTTGTTCCTATAATGTATTCTAATATAAATATGTGTTTATGTACACACTATGTACTATATAAATTCAAGGGCTCCTGCCTGTATATAAGATACTAAATAAATAAATAAATAAATAAATAAAATAAAATAAATATCAGCTTGGGTACCACATACTTATATATATATATAGTATATTAGTACCTGTTATGCATTACGATAGTATCTATATTTTTTTCAAACGAAAGGGTTTTTATCTGTAATTATTTCATAAAGAGTTTATAATTATTTTAAGATAAAGATATTTTTTAGTTACATTTTCTGAGGGAGAAAATTCTTTGTTATATTCTCTGAACCCCCCCCCCCACCACCACTAAAAAGCATGCGTATATTATGAGATTGCAACTAATATAGTCATATATAATTATGATGACTGTTGAAATTTGAAATCACGACATTTTGGAAATCGGATATCGAAGTCCACGTTATTTAAATTTAAATTCATGTTCGTGTTCTCTTATTATTAAGTAGATTTTTTTTTTTGCTCATGTATAGGTAATTTTGAAAAGTCAAAAATACAACACTATTAGTGGGTACTAATGGAAAGTATAATATAACGAAGAAGGTTCGTCTTATCTTCATGTAACTTCACTGACTCATGCATATAATGCTGATTCAAAATACAATGCGATCGCATGCGATATATATATATATATATATATATATATATATATATATATATATTGTATATATATACATAATATATACCACGTGCCATTATTATTTAGTTCAAAGATCGAAAGAACACATTATTTCTAAAGTGATTTGTTTTAAGCAACTGCATATAATAAAACCGTTGCATATTGATTCATCAGTATTCGGTGTAGATTAATTAGATATGAAACGGTGTCATATTTCTCTCTATAGGAATACTTGGTAAACCTATGAGCTATGTAGTCAAGTAGATAAACAAATAATAATACGAATGCAATATATTATTAATATTGCGATAATAATAATGCGATGATGTTATTATAGTATTTTGTAATGCGCTTTTATACAAATAATAACAAAAATTATTAAGTTTTTATCGTCTATAATATGTTTATTTTTTTTTACAGTTCAAATATCCGAAAGTAAAAACATGGAAATCAAAATTATTTATAAATTTAATAATATTGCAAGCATATTATTATAAATCCGGTCAGTAGGATAATCGATGGAGAAAGGAGGGTACATTATATTTGAAAACAATGATAAATAATTTCTTTCGATAAAACGCTTCCCCTGTTCGGTGTAATACACTGTCAATAATTTTTTGAAAAATTAGTATCCCACATACAATCAGTGTGGTATTTATATGGTGGGGGGTCCAGGAGTACTAGATTTTTCGTGTTACGATGATGTTTATTATTTTATTATATTATTATTTATTTTTATTTTTTAAATATTTTTCTGTAAACAATTTATTGACCAGCAGGCATGATTTTAATTTATAATACGTACCCTTTTCTTGACACAAGATTTCATCATTATGATACTTTGCGAGGTAATTTGTAAATTTTTGAAAAACATAAGAAACTATTGAAAATTATGAAAAATACGGTTTAAAATAATGGTTATTTTCTCATGAATCCAAAAATGTTGGTCCTAAAAACTTGAAAATGTACCTATTAAATAAAATATGGATACAATTATTAGTCCGTGGTTCTTAGGTACTTTTGTCATTTGTTATTTAATTAAGAAATGATTAACTTTAAAATTTAAAGTAAACTTATCAATAAAATCTTAAAAGTATACTAAATTAATATTTTAATATTACATTTTACAACTACTTATTATATTTACTTATCCTATAGTTTATTTTTGTGTAGTATTTCTGTTAAAGGCTGTTTACATTTTCGTCAGGTATACGTATGCATAAATATTAAACTAAACTATTCTTTGTTTTAAAATAATTATCTTAAAATAATTAAAAAATAAAAACCATAATTTACTAATTCAGTTTTTTTTTATATTATTAATAGAAAATTAAGAAAATATATGAAAAGAAAAATATGTAATGTTTGAAAAGTTACTTTGTTACTCCTTTTTATTCATGCTAAATGATAACATTTTTTCCATGTGATGTAAAATATTTTACAAAATATTCTAAAAATATCAAAGTTAAATGCATTTAAGATTAAAAATGCCGAAAAATTCAAAATTCAAATGAAATATTCTAAATAAGTACTTATAAATAAGTATTATATACAAAAATAGTGGGAATGCACGAACTCCACCACTCCTCACACCTTACAAACAGATTTTCTGTCTGTAAACTTTATCGATTTTTACCCTTAAAGATAGTAAAATAAATAATAGCTATATACATTTTTGTTTTTCAATATTTTTTGTACTCAACTCCCAGAAAAAAGTTAAAAATATGCAATGCATACAATAGTTCAAGTTTTTTTAATAACTTTTTTGCGAGGACATTTTAACAAATACATTTTAAATGGCTCTAAAATAAATTACGTGTTTCGAAATATTTTAATATAGTGTTAGAGTATTGTACATTTAACCTTGTATTAAATTTTCAGTTCTTAAAATCTATATATCAACTCTAAATTGGAAAACATGTTTTGAAAACTTTATTACTGTCAATATATAAGTAGTACAAATTCAGAGTAAATTTCAAAATTTTAAAATAAATATTTTTGGAACTATGAAGAAATAACCAAAATTGATTTGGACGGAATCCAAATTTTACAGTATTATAGTTTATTTGCATATTTATTAAAAAAGTCTAAAAATTCTCAAAAACCTCATAAAATTTTCTATCTGTACATGTACATTGTACAGATTGAGTTAAATCTTTTGGTTGGAAAATAAATCACGAAAAAATAAAAACAATAAAATAAATAAACATCATTGCAAAACTACTATAGCTCCTTTATTTCACTCGGAATCTAATACAATAGATCTGGGTGTACCTATAGATAATTTATATAATTTATTATATATTGTATATAAGTATATTAAATATTAAAAACTAATAATTGAAATTCGAAATTTTGAATTATTTAGGTGGGTAATAATTATTACAAGTATAATGTTATTAAATACGCGTAGTTTGTAAATGTGTTAAAATATTTTTAATATACTTTCAAATATAATTCCATTCGATATAATTTTTAAATTAACTGAAATAATTTAGTTTCTTACTTTAAAGTGTTTGTATCGCTTTAATTAATACAGTTATTCTTAACAATAATCAATTAACCAACAAATCCAAATTTTTTTGGGAATTCACTTTTAAAAGGCCAATTATTATGTAGGAATATATCATTGAATAATCGAAAACGAAATGTAATAGCCATTTTTAATACACGTACCTTTAAAATGTGTAGTTATTATTATTATTATACAAATGTGTTTTTCTTATTGTTATTTTAATTTATCTTGCAATAATAGGTGAAATCCATACATACGTTCTTTTTAACTTTGACGAAAATATTAAAATGAAAGAATAAGAGTTGAACAAGTTCAAAGTTCATAGTTTTATTCATAACTATTTATACGGTTGAAATAATCAATTGATTTTATTTTAGTAGGTATCTTTGTGCTAAACTTACACATCCACATAATATGTATTTGAGAATATTATTTTACTTATTCTAAAGTTAAAAATGAATATACCATAATTAATCATTTGATCGTTGTGTTCTTCGATAATAATTGTTCTAGCAATTTGCTGTAACTAAGCGTGTTTAGTGTTTGTATAATGTTGTAAACTTATGAAAACCTGTAAATCCGGTGGACAATAATATTATAATAATATGTGAAACTGTATGCGCGCGGGTTATCGAAGTGCAACACTTCTGGCCGTAACCATTAACCACGATGATGGTTAATAACATTATAATAATTTTTCAATCTGCGTTCATGATTTCGGACGACTTCCAGTCACGTTTTATTCTCGGAGTTTAAAAACCGCATGAATGCGGTGTGTATTTTTTATGCAAATAGAAACATGACAGTAGAGTGGTATTTGTAAGCAGACTTTGCGGACGGATCTTTTACTATACGGACGACCATTATAATCAGTATATAACTATTAAATGAAAAAAAAAAAAAGATAAAGATAAAAATATAAAAAAAAAAGAATAGTAATACTAAATCCATACATGCTCTGTGGTATATAAACTTGTTTCGTTTTTGTTTTATTATCACTCTGCACAAACGAGGTATTTAAATTTGTTCGGTATCCGTCTTAGCGTCGGATTATCCGGTCGGTGCACCGCTATCATCGTGACTGTTAAAATGGATGTCAGCGAGTCCGTCCATCATCGCAGCGGGTGTTTTTATACTGTAGTGAAGTCGACGAGATTTCGTCGCGGTGATGGTATTAACCAGTTACCATTTATACCCTATAACACTGTGCAGTATAGGTACACGCAGACACAAATATATACTCGTACTTCACCACGGATCTATAATATAATATTATTTATAATTATATAATTATATTAATTATATAATATAAATCTATAGCCAAAAAAAAAAATTAAAAAAATACTCAACAATGTATTGAATATATACCTACGTCTTGTACAAACAAACAAACAAAAAAAATTGTATATTCTAATAATAGTTAAAGGTTCAAACACGATATCAACTATTTTCTGAAGAAATGTTTACTACAAATCGATAAAGTTAAAACATTTTCTAAGAAGTGTGTTAAATTTGGACAAATATTTATTGGATAAGTTATTTTTTTAATAAAAAGAATAGTGATTTTCATTCGCGTTCCTAAAAAAAAAAAAAAAAAACAGAAATTCTTTCCCGTTTCTATATTATTTTAAAAGGATAAGCGTCGATTCCAAGCTTTGCTCAAAAAAAAAAAAGGAACTCGTTCAAAGAATCCGTTCCTTCAGTGTAGCGTTCATTTTACAAAATAATTCGTACTACACACACACTACTTTTTTACAATAGGGAAATGTGATGGGATATATATAAGTGTTGTGCCCCACCCCAGGGCCGTCCCGAAAAAAGATTTTTGAGGGGATAAAAATGTGAAAAAAAAAATATCGCTTCAAAAACTTAAAATAAACAAAAAAAAAAAAAAAAAGTAATCAACTTTATTCCTGTTTTTCCGATTAAAATTCTAACAATTAATTATAGTTTGCAGACTTAAAATTCCGAAAAATATTTCGTTCAAAACGTGAATAAGCAAAAAAAAAAAAAAAAACCCATCGACTTTTTCTACTATTTTCCGACTGCTTTTCGAAGTTGGGGGGAGGGATCAGACTCCCCCTTCTCGAGGGACGGCCCTGTCCCTCTCGGTCGATATTTCTGCGCGGGCGCCCTCGTGTACAAGCGTGATTGAAAATTGTCAACGAATTTTACGAAATTAAAAATGAAATTTTTCCAAAAAAAAAAAAAAAAAACTCATGTCCAGAAGGACGTCCCACTATCTCGGTAAATACGCCACTGGCCGATGTATACATATCACGACGACACGATGTTATATTAATTAACTGGCATCGTGATGACGTGGTGCATACGGTTCGTCACGATATTTCGTTGTTATTGCATTAATACTGTACGTAATATACGGAACGGTATACGTGTAAAATTATTAAAATATTATAGCGGAGCACGCGGAGAGAGATGACGATCGCGGAGGCGGCGGCGAATTCGAGATTTAGTTGGCCGCCGACCAAACGGGTCCTCCGCCGGAGCACCGACGTCGTCGAAAAGTCGGATTAAACAATTAAAGATAAACGAATTCATTACACGCACACACACGACTAACTTCAATAACACACACACACACACACACACACACACCACACACATTATACTCGTACACCAGGTGATTCCTCGTACACCACAGTTCATCACTAGTTTTCTCGGACGATTTTCGCGTTTAGGAGAAATTAATATTTTACTTTAAAAGTGGAAATTATTTAAATTTTTTTTGAAGTTTTTTTCTATCTCGATACACGATACATCATGCATGATACATTCATTTTGGGTATCTTCATACAAGATACACGATACATAAAAGACAGTGTTTGGTTCAGTGTTCACTTGAAAATTGAATTCGTTTACGTTCGCGTTTAAGTTTTATTTTAAAAGAACACGTTTACACGTTCTTAAAAAAAAAAAAAACGAACGCGATCATCTGATCAATCATTTCAGCTAATCGATTATTAACCAAATATTAATTTTTCTTATATACACGTATATATATATGTACTAATAAATTACCCATTTATAGAAATAACCGTTTTTATTTTATAGCGGAACCAGGGAAATTAGACTTTTGAGTATTATATTTAAATCTTATAAGGTGTATAGAACAATTTTAATATATTTAAATTTAATCTGAATGGCCTGAAAATCGTTAAAATTCCTTAAAAATATTAACGTCGTTCACGTTCACATTTTGTTTAACAGAAACCAGTGACGTTCACGTATTGTTGAACATGAACGTGCTTTCGTGAACGACGTTCTTTCCAAACATTGATAAAAAATACAAGATACGAGAAATTTTATTATTTATTTTTTATTTTAAGCACTATCATTCTATAGAGGAACATAGTACTTATTAAATTATGCCGCAATAATTATTTTAATATTGATTTTAACTATAAATATTCTCGATTAAAAAAAAAAAAAGTGTTGCTTTTTCCCTGACTCGGGGTCGGAAGTAACACACAACACACACTTCATCTTGTTTTTAAATTGTAAAATATGTTTATAAAAAATAGAACAAAAATCCCTAACACTTAGCTATACAATTACAGACTTGTAGGTTAGGTTAGGTTAGGTTAGGTCATTGTATTTAAATAAAATTCAAACAATATAACAGAATAATATATGCTGCAAGATAAAATAAAATAATATAAGGTTTAATAAAATATTATAACTTAAGTCGGCATAAAATTTGTCAAAAAAGTATGAGGAGTATTAAAAAGAAAATAGGCGAGTTTTCCCATATCGGATGTTCGCGGGGAAAACAAAATTTCGTACTTGGTGTGGAGATAGCCTAAGGGATCAAGTGACCAGTACCAGCCTGACAGCGGCTGGGGTAGCCGTTCCATCAGTTATATGTGTGGGTCTATCCAACGGCTGTGATGTCGATAGTGTAGGGAAACCACCAAGTGTTTTGGGTTAGATTTGCGCTTGAGTACGCCGGATAGGTTCAAAGTGAGAGTAGGTACGTGGAATGTAGGAACATTGACAGGTAGGAGTAGGGAGTTAGCAGAAGTTTTGATGAGGAGGAATGTGAATATTTGTTGTGTGCAAGAAACAAAGTGGAAAGGGGAGAAAGCAAGAGAAATTGGTGAGGGGTATAAAATCATATATTCAGGAAGGACTAGTACAAGGAATGGTGTACGAGTGATATTAGATGAAGAAATGAAAGGAAAAATGGTAGAGGTGATTAGAAAAAGTGATAGTGTTATTTTAGTGAGAGTAATATTAGAGGTTAAGGTATTAAATATAGTAAGTGTGTATGCTCCACAAGTGGGATGAGAGGAAAGTCAGAAAGAGGGGTTCTAGCAAGCGATGGATGAAGTAATGCAAGGAGTACAAGGCAATGAGAATATTGTAATTGGTGGGGATATGAATGGACATGTAGGCTGTGATAGAATAGATTATGATAGAGTGCATGGAGGGTATGGTTATGGAGAAAAAAATGAGGCTGGAGAAAAAATAATTGACTTTGCATTAGCATATGAATTAGCAATTGTGAACACTTATTTTAGGAAGAGAGAAGAGCTTTATATAACTTATAAGAGTGGAGGGCACAAATCACAAAATGATTATTTTAAGTGAAAGAGAGGTGGTTTGAAACAGTGTAAGGACTGTAAGGTGATCCCTGGGGAAAGTGTGACAGCACAACATAGTTTAATGGTTATGGATATTTGGTGTAGGAAAAAGAAGGTGTACAAAAAGAAAAATATAGTTAAGGAACCGAAGATTAGGTGGTGGAAACTAACGGGTGAAAATGAAAAGTATTTATAAGAAAGCTAATTGGGACAGGGATGTGGAACATGGAAGAGAATATAAACGAAATGTGGAAAAAGGTAGCAGAGGGTGTTAAGAAAGTTGCTAAGGAAGTCGTGGGCTTGAGTAGAGGTAATATGCCACAGGATAAGCAAACATGGTGGTGGGCAGAAGAAGTACAGGAGATAATATCAAAGAAAAAATACAGTTTAAGAAATGGCAGAAAAACAGAGAGAGGGAGGATTGGGTA
>JAIPRL010002380.1:0-24150 GCA_025469235.1 Pemphigus obesinymphae | reverse complement strand
GTAGTATAGGGGTAGCTTCGATAGTAGACAAAATGAGAGAGAATAGATTAAGATGGCTCGGGCATGTATTTAGGAGGGAAGAGACTGAGGCAGTAAGATTAGTAAGGGAAATGCATGTTGTTGGTAAGAGGGGGAGAGTAAGACCGAAAAAGAGATGGGGGATGTGATGGAGAGTGATATGAAGAAGGTGGGAGTAAGTGAAAAAGATGCGGGAGATAGAGTTAAGTGGAAGTGTAGGACCAGGGTGGCCGACCCCAAATAGTTGGGAGAGAAGGCGAAGGAGAAGAAGAAGAAGAGTAAAATATTAAAACAAAAACTTAATACTTTTATTTAAAATAAACATTCAGTCTTCTTGATAATAATTATAATAAAAAAATTTAAAATATAATAATATGATAAGAATATAAAATATACTTAGTAACAACTATTTTATTATTATATTCTGGTAAATATTGTATTAAAATAACAAATTGAAATTTTATAAACTTTAAAAACATGATTTGCCTACTGATTCGCTTCAAGATTTTCACAAATGTAGTTTGCAATCAACAATTGGTGAGTGCATTCCTCATGTGCCCAAAGTTTGCAACTACACGGATACATGGTTCTCTATTTTTACCGTTAGTGTATAGATCCGAACACACTAAATAGAATATTTCTTTTTCACTTTTTATGAGACGTCTGACCTCTATTTTTTTTAATTCTCTCTCGTTGACGAGGCATCTTGAAAACTATATTACAAGAAAAAAGTAATAAATATATAGGTAGGTAGGTTATATCAATAAATTACTAGATAAAATATGGAAGTAATGAAATCTATAACAATAAATCATGTTACTTTTGATCCCGTACATATTTATTTTTTTTAAGTGCAATAAAAAATGTTAAACTTACTTGATAACTGCTTTTGAATTGATTAATTATAATCTCCAGAATTTAATTAATATAATAATATAATATATATAACAAAATATATAAAAATTTACGTTGAAAAATCAAAATGTGTGAAAAAAAAATCACTTTTGATTATCAATATCAGTTTTTATTGATTATTTGACTAATGAAATATGATAATGCCAAACTGATATCAGGCAAAGACTTGAATGATTTCAAGATAGCGGAAAATTTAGTTTTTAGGCAGTGTAGCCTAAATAAACACACAAAAAAAAAAAAATTCGAAAAACTTACTATATGTTGAATTATAGGTTTTTTTTTTTTCTAAATACATTTTAACTTATAGAGAACTTTTTTGAAAAAAATTCAACACAAACTTAATGAGTCATTTTCTATAAAGTCAAGTTATTCAGAAAAGTAATTTTATATTTAATTATTATTATTTCGATTTTTTGGTCATTTTTTGACGTTGTTTACATAATATGCGATTGTGAATAGTTATATTTATTTTAAAACACATTTTCAACATAATTCTGTTACTTTTTTGTTATTACCGAAATAAAAAAAAATTTAATTTAAATTTAACTTATTTATTGTTTATTTTTAGTTAAAAAAAAAAAAAAAAAAAAAAAAAAACAGCGTTGTAGATTAGATAATGTAGTATTCCAAAGTCCTTAGGTCAAGACTATACGTCCGACCTAGGTTGTTCGTATCTAGGCTACCATATTTGTTATAATTTTTACAGAACACAATCCATTTTGTAGTTCCGAAAATCTAAGTCTAAACTAATAATCTATATTTCTATCTCTCTTTTTTTGCGATTTTCGAGACCGTCACAAAGTATTTTCTATAGTAAAACAATACGCGAGTTAATAAAATACTCTATTTTATACATACACTCAATATTATTATGATCCAGTTGTTTTTGTCTAACACACGCCCAACATAGTAAAATCGGGTTTTGTATTTTTAATTTCGTGAACAATATTGGTTGATTTTCGGATATAATGACCTATTATCATAATTAATAAAGATATCATAATCCATGACATGTAGGAATTATATTTTCAATAAATTACATTTTAAGCAAAATATTTATAATTTAATTATCACGTTATTCATACATTTGTAAAAATTTTCAATTATATTTATCGAAAAAATAATTTCTACATGTCATACATTATGTTCTTTTTATTAAACGTTATCAACCAATTTTTCACGAAATTGGAAATACAAAACCCGATTTTACTACTCGTATATTGCGTGTGTATCAGACACCTGAGTAAGGTACTACGTATCCTTAAGAGGACGCTAAACTGATGATTTTTAGTTATAAAAACATATTTATGCAAAACGGTTAAAACGGATTGTTAAAGTGATTTTAGAGTTATTACAAAATCGATGAGGACAACATTTTGCAGTGAATTTCATATGAGATTTTTAATTTATTACTTTAAAAAAAGTCATTAAAGCTTAAAAAATTAATATAATTAGTTTTTTAATAACTTTTTTATATTTTGGTGTTGAGTTACTTGTAGAATTATTTATATATATATAAATAAATACCCAGTTTCTACAAAATAATTTGTTTTTATTTAACAAATACGTATTTCGAAAACAATGTTCTCATCTTCAGTGTTAAACAACTTCTACTAAACAAAAACTAAACTAACTAGTAGTTGTTTAACACTGAAGATGAGAACTTTGTTTTCGAAATACGTATTTGTTAAATAAAAATAAATTATTTATAGAAACTGGGTATTTATTTATATATAACTTTTTTATAATAAATTTTTTGAAATTAATAAATGAAAAAACCGAAATGAGGTTCACTTTAAAATGTTGTTCTTCATTTATTTAATAATAGGTATTTTTACTTGTTTTTTTCAATAAATATTGTATTGTACAATAATACAAAGTGATAGAGCCACGGGACCAATTTTGAATTATTTTTAAATAGTATTTAAATATTTTTAAATTGTTGTATTCTTATATTCCTATAAGTATCTTAAAAATTGCCTATACATAATCCCTTAATAAACGAATGTGTAGCGTCCTCTTAAGAGATTTGATAATTTTGAAATAGTGATTTTCTGTTTTTCTCCATCAAACACTTGACACGTATAATATATAGAAATTTTGACGATTTTTATTTTCAACGTACCATAGAATCTAGTGATGCGATAAGAATTCTGAAAATTTATCTGAATTTATTGTGAAATCTTCTTTATAATGACTTTACAACTTTTTAAATTATTTCCACAAAATGAAATCAATTTACTAGATCATTACTAAATTTCGAAAATAATCCCATAATTCTGGAATTTATTCCTAGATATCCCGGGATTAAATACTTTAGTTATAATATAGATGTCTGGACTTCTGGTATACCATATTACTTTATGAAAATGAGGTTAGATTGATAATTAATATAATTATAAACATATTCTTTTGTAGATAATACGTATTTTTTTTATTTTTATTTTAAAACAAAATAATTTAAAAAGCAAAACAATATTTTATAATATTATGTGAACATTTGGCAATTTTACTGCAAAATATGTTTTTGCTTCATAAATCATAAGTGTAAGTCTGTCCAAACACAATTTTTCAAATAATATAAAAGTTACACCATAGAACGTTTTTATTTAATATTTATTTCTAACTTCATATTCTTATGTAGAATATTTTTATAAAATTGAAATTCATAAAAAATATAAAATATATTATAGAAAATTAAATTTAAATTTAGTCAATTATTTATTATAGCATTTAAAGTGTATTCCCCAGTCCTTATTCAGTCTAAATTTTTAAAACCTGATTTTAACTAATATTTGTTTTGTTTTTATTTACAAAAATGCATTGTTTTAATTATTTTAGTTTACATCAAATAATGTTAATAGGACGACACACTCTTGACATATAGGCACGATAAATAGGTTTGTATTTAAAATATTTTGGTTATTTGTTGATTTATGAATCATCTGCTATAAAAAAATAATATAATCTATGTTTTGTTAGAATTATTTTTTCAATAAATCATATTTAAAGTTCAATATAGGCGTATAAATAATGGGAATTAAAAAAGTAATTTATCGAATAAATTGTTCCGAGAAAATACAGATTATATTATTATGATTATTTTTTATAATAGATCATTATTATATCCATTAATATACCAATAACCTGCAATATTTTAAATACAATACCTGATTTTTGATGTTCTGTGTGTGTCAGACAGAGACAACAATCAAACACAAAAGTTAACTGAGAAAATGAGAAAAATCATTCGTAAAACTACACCAAAACGTATATTATTAAACCCAAAAATATCTTGAATTTTGTATAATACTCGTTTTCTATTTTCAAGAAAAATTTGATTGATTATATTGATACATTCAGTACTTTTTACTGCAGTCTTTATCAGTTCGGATATTAAATACAATTTAATGAAAAAAAAAAAAAAAAAAAAAAAAATGAGAAACAGCGTTAAAGAATTAAAATATTAGGTACTCAATAATGATAATAATAATAATAATAATGATAATGATAATATTACTCAATTGAAACATTAATATATATATATGATCTATTTGAAAATATTTAAATTGACATTGTAATAACATTCAAAATTAAATTCGAGTTAAAATGATTAAAAATCTATTTATATATTTTAAAATTTCGTACTATTGATTTATCATCATATTATTATAAATGTATAAGGATTGCGGTGAGTAAAAACGTGTAATCTTCGATTTAATCGAACATTTTTTTTTTTGTTTTTTATTCAATTATGCGTTCGTTTCGAATTTATGTAATATATTATACGTGTACCGTGTGGATTATTATGATTTTGATTTTTTTTTTCTTCATTATCGTCCGTGTACACGCGCACCTGTAATTTATCTATATTATGAACCCGTTCCGTGTATACGCACGCATCCAATGCGTTGAAATTAGTTTAAGAGTTCCGAACGACTTGAAAGGAAACGCATTAGTGACTACTTGACAATATTAATAACTATACATCTGCATATTATTTTTCAATCATCGACTATTCGTTTCGGACAATGCATTGGTGGTGCACTTCTACCACGCTGCGCACCGTTATAATTTATATAACGTACCTATACCTGATACCTGGTAGTGTTATTTATACGAATATTTTGTGATATTATAATATGATAGCCAATAGAATTTTAATAATATTATGTTATAATAATTATGGTATCGATATCGACGAAAGAAATTCGTATATATATATATATATACGTACCACGGTATATTAAAACCAATTAACATCGCTATGTACCAACCTATGGTCAAATAAGTTTCAATATTCTCTATACGCACAGGTCAAAGGTACGGGTTAAGTTAAATCGAGACTAGGTAGGTTGTAAATTAATTACACTTATATTCCGTAAGAAAATAATTTTGAAAATTGTATTATGTTCTAGTGACTTGAGATTCAATAAAATTAAGGACATCGCACCGAAATCATTAGCGCATCTTACCCAGTTAAACACCTTGTAAGTAATTTGTTCGATTGCGATCGATACGTGAGTAAACTAAATAATAATAATAATAATAATAATAAAAAAAAAACATAAATATGTTTTCAGATTGTTAAACAATAATCATATAAGTAATTTGCAAAATGGTGCATTTGAAGGCCTTTCCAATCTTCAATTCTTGTAAGACTAAATGCAGTATTTAGAAAAAAAAAAAACAAATATTATTAAAAATTCAATTGTTTCTAATAAATTTTTTATTTACCATATTTTGTACGATAGATATTTATACAAAAACAAAATCGAGCAGATTGAAACGAGAGTCTTTCGAAATTTAACCAATTTGGAACAGCTATACTTACATTTCAACAAAATTCAAAGGCTCGACTTGGGAATGTTTCAAGGGCTTACAAAACTTGAAAGATTGTAAGTAAAATGATTATTTTATTATTGTAATTAAATCGGCCGAGTGATGATTACTGAGATTTTACACTTTTAAAATAGGTTTTTACATAATAATAAGATACGAAAAATTCCACCAGCTACGTTCGATTCGTTAACGTCGCTGACACGTTTGTAAGTCTACAGTTTTTTTTTTCACCGTAATAATTCAATATTTTTGATTAAACGATACTTTCTAGACGACTCGACAGTAACTTGTTAACGTGCGATTGCGATATATTGTGGTTGGTAAACGTGTTGAAGAAAAATCACGACTCGGGAGAAACTGGTCAGTTCGCGGCAACGTGTCAGTTTCCCGTGGAGATGAGTGGAAAGTCGTTGACGGAAATGACCGAAGCCGATTTCCATTGCAGTACGCGCCTATATTGTGTTAATAAATAATTAAAAATAAAAATAAAAATTCATTATTAAATGTTATTACGTAACACGGTGGTTGCGTTTGGCGTTTCAGACGAATTGCGGTTTAAAGAAGAACCCAATGACGTGTCCGTGTCGTTCGGAGGTTCGGCATTTTTCACGTGCAAGGTGGAAGGCAATCAAAACGTAAAAGTGATTTGGACCCGTGACAAGTAACAATTATTATTATATTCGATATTATGACAATGCACTACGTTCATTGACATAATCGAATTATTATTGTACGCAGCAACGAGATCGATACGAGTGATTCGAGGTATTCGATGACTGACGACGGGCTCATGATCAAGTCTGCTTCGTTGAAAGACGTCGGCACGTACGAGTGCATGGTGAAAAAAGAGAACGTCGAGTTGAAGTCGCGTCCGGCTAAAATTATTTTAGAACCCGATGTATCTGGTTGTAAGTTGTCGTTGTAAAATATGTTCGTTTGCTGTCGCCTGTCAGAGCACATTATACGGTACTCAATTTGAAAACTCAATTTCATGTACTTACAGCTCCTCCCGAAATAGTGGTGGCACCTAATCAAAAAACGGTTTTGGTCGGCGATCGGTTGACACTTACATGCGAAGCCGTGGGAACTCCTAAACCATCGATAACATGGGCCAAGGACGACATTAATTTAGAACGCAACGAACGGATTCAGGTAGGACTACCGTTTCAGTCATAATATTTCTTTAGTTCTTTTATGTGCAAACGCTAAAAATAGATTGATTTAAAGTCGATCAAGTCCACATACGCACGTGGATCGTACTATAATCATTATCGAGGCTGGGCATTAACGAGTTCAAAGTTAAACTCGAGTTGCTTAATGCGTTATTTTCTTTCAAATTAACTTTCAACTTAATAAGTTACTTTTTTTAGAAAACTTAACATGTTAACTTCAAGTGACCTTTACACCTCTAAATTAAGTTAAATTTTGTCCGAAAAATAATGCACATTTTCTGGAGGTCTTGTTTTTTTTTAGTATACCTATGCAATGTTACTAATTATACTATTTAGATATATTATTGCATTTACTTTATATATAAATAGGATTATAAGAAAACTATAGTATCACTGTGGTTCGTGGCTCTCATTCTCTTCGCATTGTTCTTATAATATTTAAATGTCGTGTAATATTGTTGTTTTTGGAAATTTCCATTCATGATAAAAATCAAAGTTAAGACACGAGGGCATGAGGTAATCGGTAGTAAATTTTCGTTTTATTAGCTCATATGACTCTGGCCAGTTTAGTTTTTGCGTCGAAACTGCAGATATTTTTGTGTTGCTCTATATTTTATTAATCGTGTCTATCAAATAAAGAAAAATTCAGTATATATTACATATTGAATGGGCGTTTGTGTAATATTACTATTAGTATGAATACAAAAATATAAGTATTTGGGCAGATGGGTGGTATTTTAAAAATTTTTTTTATTGCTGATTAGAAAACGTTAACTTTTAACTAAGTTAATTTTTTTTTTAAAGTTAACAAAAAAAGATATTCGTAACTTTTAATTTAATTTAACTTGAATTTTTTAAACTAACTTAACTTAACGAGTTGAAAAAAATCGTTAACTTACCCAGCCTTGATTATTATTATTTTTGATTGAAATAAATTCATACCATTATTATAAATAATCACAGGTCTTTCCAAATAATACATTAATTATATCAAAAGTGGAAAGAATGGACGTTGGTCATTATAAATGCGTGGCATCCAATTATCTAGGCCAAGTATCGTCAGAGGCAATGGTTAACGTAAATGGTAATATCCTGAATATATTATGTTCTATAGAAAGTTATAACTCGTTACAAATTCATTATTTTTAAATGATTATTGGTTTTCAGCACCACCGATCATTATCAGCGCTTCTCGTGACATAACTGTGAAAACAGGCGCTACTGTCGAACTTAAGTGTCTAGTCGAAGGTTACCCAAAACCCGTAGTTACTTGGTTTAAGGATGGACATTCGATCACACCGGGTCCTAGGATATCATTCCATAATGAAAGTAATTTATACTCGGACAAATATTGTTTATTTTAAATAAATTATTTATAACGTTTTGAAACCAAGGAGTAATGTTGCGCCTGGATCACGTGAAAGATGGCGATAATGGCATGTTCACGTGTTTGGCTCAAAATTTAGTCGGGTCGGCCGAGAGTAACACCGAGATAAAAGTCAGGGGATATGGTCCTAGACGTCCGAAGCTTTTAATAAAACCATTCGATATGGAAGCTCCACAAAGAACAAGTATAGAAGTACCCTGTAAAGCCGACGGTGATCCTACGCCAATTATTACTTGGACGAAAGACGGCATGGATCTTATTCAAGACCAAAATCACAAGTTTGTCTAATGCTGTTTACGTGCAGTTTAGATTTATATACTAACTCGATGGTTATCAACTTTTTAGAGTTAACGTTATTGGAAGTTTACGTTTATTCAATATATCTTTTGCCAACTCCGGTGTATATGAATGCACTGCTAAGAACATACACGGACAAGAATCAGCTAGAGGCACAATTGCAGTTCTAGGTAAATTACATTTAATTGTTATAGATAATATATCTACTATAACACTATGAAGTAAAGCGGATAGACTTTAACATTTTAATATATATATAAATAACAACTCTATTTCTTCTTTCTGTCTTCTTTGTCATTATCGTCAATCACGAACTGGACATTTAAAAGTATTTCGCTACTATCATTGTCATTTATCGTTATCAATATTATAAAATTATTATACAATCGAAACATATAGGTATTACATGTATTTTAAATTTAATCCGGTTCTACTATTTAACTAACAGTATCATTGTTCATGATATATTTGTAAATACACTTGAACATTTTCCGTAATTGTCAACTGGCATGCCCAGTCTTAATTTTTAATACATCTCCAATAAGTATCTACTCAATATTGATAACAGTCAGTAGCGTATTTACCGGGGGGAGGGTGGGTTCCCAAGTTTTGATCCCCCCCCCAGAAGCAAAAAAAAAAATCATCAAAATGTACCTATCATTTCTTTTTAGGACCTTTTTTTTAGGCTTTTACGAATAAACTATTAATTATTATCGCCCGTCGGTAAATTGCAGTACCGAAACAATAAATTGGGTCATTTTATCTGAATTATAACGACTAAACCCCACCCCCTGATATAAATTGAAAATATGCCACTGATAACAGTATAATACATTTATTCGTTACGATGTTGACTGATATGATTTTGAATACATGTAATATGAATATATAAAATATAAATCAATCAATCGATTGTGAGTTATCAGTTATGTAAAAACGATTGATTTTCAAATTTATAAAAAAAAAACACACTGTCTTAGTAACCATGGTAACGAATTATAAGGCCAGATATGACGGGCATAGAAGATTTCTAATACTTCGCATAGAAATTATAAATCCAGAATATAATATATACCTAGTTTAATTCATTGTATTCTTTGATGTAACATATTATGTAGGTACGCAGATATATTGTATATTTATTAAAGAAATATAATTTCATTTTTAGGTGACGTACTCGAACAATCACCCGGAGACCGTTTCGTTAACTTGGCATTCAAAGAGGCTAATTTAGAAGTCGATAGAGCAGTTAACGCTACAATTGATTCATTATTTGGCTCTAGTGATAAAGTCATAAATCCAGAGAAGTTAATGAGAATGTCTAGGTTTCCAGACGTAGTCGCTAGAGATATAGCCAAATCAGCAGATATTTTCGAAAGGACTTTGGTGAATGTACGAAAACATGTTCAAGCCGGACTTAAAATTAATTTAACTGAAAGTAATAAATTATTTTTCATATAAATTCAAGATTGAATAGGAAAATAAATGTTTTTTTTTTTTTAGATTTTTCTTATAGAGATTTATTATCAGTAGAACAATTAGACTTAATATCTAATTTATCAGGGTGTATGCAATACCAGACGAAACCCAACTGTAGCGATATGTGTTTTCATACAAAATATCGAACTATTGATGGTACTTGTAATAATCTACAGAATCCGTTATGGGGATCTTCCCATACACAATTTAGGCGAATTTTAAAACCTATATATGAAAACGGGTTTAATACCCCTATTGGTAAAATAACTAAAAATAAAATTAATAATTATGAAGTTATCAAACTGATAACGAATTATTTTATAGGTTGGACTAAAGGCATGAAGTATTATGGTTTTGAAAAACCTAGCGCTAGATTAGTGTCAACATCAATTATTCGAACAGATGAAATTACCTCCGATGATGAAATTACACATATGGTTATGCAATGGGGACAATTTTTAGACCATGATCTAGATCATGCTATACCATCGACTACTAAAGAGAGCTGGGAAGGTTTGTGAAAAAAAAAATATTCAAATATTATTAAAATTAATTATGAAAGTAAGTTAATGACTTTTGATTTTACGTGTTCTAGGTCTAGACTGTAAAAAAACCTGTGCTTATTCTTTTCCGTGTTTCCCAATGGAAGTACCTCCAAATGATGATCGTATCAAAAACAGAAAGTGTATGGATTTTATTCGAAGTAGTTCGATATGCGGTACTGATGCAACATCAGTGTTCTTTGATAAGTTACAGCCCAGAGAACAAATTAATCAATTAACGTCTTTCATCGATGGTTCACAGGTATGTTGATAATTTTACCAGAAGAAAAACCAAGATTGTATTTTTTGTATGTTTAAGATTTACGGCTTTACAAATGATCGTTCGTTTATATTACGAGAAGTTCAAACAGGATTCGGTTTGATGCGAGGTGGTATATCGTCAAATCTCGGTAAAGAAATGTTACCAATTGCGGGAGCTGATGAAGTGGATTGCCGAAGAGATCTTACAGAAAGTGATACAGGATGTTATTTGGCTGGTGATATCCGAGCAAATGAACAGGTAATTATTTATTTGAAAAGAACGCGTAGAAAATGATTGATTATAATTAAATATAATTATACATATATACGTATTTTAATGATTATTTTAGGTTGGTTTGTTAGCCATACATACGATTTGGATCAGAGAACATAATCGTATCGCTAGAGAATTGGGAAAAATTAATCCTCACTGGGAAGGAGATGTTTTATTCCATGAAGCTCGAAAAATCGTAGGCGCACAATTGCAGCACATTACCTTTAAACATTGGTTACCTTATGTACTTGGATCAAAAGGCATGGAGATTTTAGGTACTTACCAAGGATACGATCCGACCGTGAATCCATCTATAGCCAACGTGTTTGCAACTGCCGCTCTCAGATTCGGTCATTCTCTTATTAATCCAGTTTTGTCCAGACTGGATGTAAATTTTACCACTATTCCTCAAGTAATGATTTTGCGGTACGATTGATGAAAAGGAATTCTTTGAAAATTTATTGTTATTTTTTTTAGGGTGATTTATCACTGGGGAAAGCGTTTTTCACTCCATGGCGTTTATCTGACGAAGGAGGCACGGATCCATTGATGCGTGGATTTTTCGCGGTACCGGCTAAGAAGAAAATGCCCAAACAGAATTTAAACAATCAGTTAATTGATCATTTGTTTACATCGGCGCATGCCGTATCATTAGACTTGGCGGCGATGAATATACAACGTGGCAGAGATCATGGTATTCCGGGTTATACGGAATGGAGAGCTGTGTGCAATATGTCTAAAGCAGAAACTTTTGATGATCTTAAAAATGAAATAAGCAATGATGACGTGAGAAACAAACTCAAGGAGTTATATGGTCATCCAGGTGAGAATATAATTCTCATCCGAAATCTATATATTATCCTAAAACACGTGATGTATTTTGATAAATTTTAAATTTATTTATCTAAAATATTAGGGATCTTACCGACCCAATTGGCAAATGAGATAATAATACATTATTCCACTTATAGAGTTCTTAGTTAATTTTTACAAATAAATTTAATTCAAAGGTCAATTTCCCCATTTTAAATGACTGGGTTAGTAGGAACTTTAAATAAATTTAAAAATAGCTATGTGTCAGTAGCATTTTTTTTATTGTTGTGTAATCAAGTTTAGTTCTCTTTTATGTGGGATAAAAATTTGGTGATTTTATTTTGATTATAGACCCGGTATTTTATATAGCTATTAGATATGCATACAATTAGTTTTTAGTATCTTATTTTGTATGTGCAGCGTCCACTTAATTGTGATTACCACTTTCTTTGCTGAGTAAATTAAATCTCAGAAAACGCTCTTTTCTTAGATACTGAATAGGTTCAGCGTAAAAGTGCATCAATACCAAATTAAAGATCAAGACTTTATCTAAATGTTAACATGGGTGATTTTTGATGAAATATTTTTAGCCAAAGTTATAAATCCTTGGTCGGTTGTAAAATTAAACGTCCTATAACTCCTTTTCTAATTATATAAAATGTAACCCTTGACAAAATTTAGATGAACCGGGGTTTGACCGTCACCGCCGTGTATACGTGCTGATGAATGATAATTATCATTATCAATAATAATTGTAAAAAAACCACATCCGATTTCACGAGGCGGCTCGTAGTCGTGTTCACGGCGGCTGCAGCTTAATATTTCTCTAGTCAATATTGTCCGCTCGTGCGTATTGTTATAATAGCCTTTTCATTTTGTTTTACAGGTAATATTGACGTATGGGTAGGTGGAATACTCGAAGACCAATTACCCGGAGCTAAAGTTGGTCCGTTATTCCAATGTTTACTAATAGAGCAGTTTAGAAATTTACGAAATGGCGATAGGTCCGTGACTGTTTGTTAAATTCGTATTTTGTGCTATGTACATTTTAAATAGCTACTATTTTTTTTTTTTCAACAGATTTTGGTATGAAAATCCATCGACTTTCAGTCCAGCAAAACTCACGCAAATCAAACAAGCGTCATTTGCCAGAGTCCTTTGTGATAACGGAGACAACATTACGCTGGTATCCAAAGATATATTTAAGTTACCGGAATTACAGTCACCAAAATTGTCACCATGCAAATTAATTCCGAGCATAGATCTGAGACTTTGGTTCGAATGTAACGGTGGTATGAAGATAATAATATTAACTTGATTATTTTTTGTTATTGTAAACATGTATTACGTATATATTCATCGGCGCTAATTTAGATTGTTCCGGAGAAAATTCGGCAAAAGACATAGAAGAGTTACGATCTAAAGACACGTTGGCCAAAGTGATGAACATGACAGAAGGAAAACTAGAAGGTTTGAAGTCGGTGGTCGACGAGTTGAAATTAGACATTAAAAGATTAAAACGCGAAATAAGACATTTGACCAAAGCAAACAAAAACAGTGGTTGTTACGATGGCTCTGTTAAAAGAAGGCGTAAAGAAGGACGGGCTTGGACTCCTAAAAAGTGCACTAAATGCGAATGCCGAGTAGGATAATAAAGTTTACCTCATATGATGTATCTTCATGTCCTAATAAAACATTAACGTTTTTATTTTTCAGGATTCTCAAATATTGTGCAAAAGTATGTGTTGAAATAAATAACGGATAATTAATATTATCAATTATCTATTATGCGAATTAGTTATTTCTGCAGTGAAATAATGTTCAACAATATAACATTATAAAACTAACTATGTTTTCATAGTATTCTTTTTATGTAGAGTATTTATCCTTTTGTATGATATTTTTGATTTCTCGTTACTTAAAAAATATATAATTATGATTAATCATGTATAGATTATTATGTGTTTTAACTTTTTCGAAAATATAATAAATTAAAAATGTACATGTTATATTATACCGATTATATTTTAATATTTTAATGGAAATTAAACATTATATACAAAAAATATTTATTTCTTATATATACGAATATTATATTTAGTATTTTATTTAATTATAATTTATGACAAAATATTATAATATATGAATACTGTAAATTACGCAATAGAATATAGCATAAGGCAAAGTATAAACTGTTTAATACAAATTACATACTTATTTAAAAAAATATATAGTTGTCGTTTATGGGTAATATTGATAACTGCAGTGATAATATGGTTTTCGTAATTCATATATTAATAAACCAAAACATGATAAAAATTTATCTAGATCATTGAATAAGATGTACGCTTAATCAATGTCAACAGTCTTGACCACAAAATAATGGTTAAAAACATAGTTACCTTATTAAAACTCGATAGTTAGTAATATATTGACTAAGTAAACGGTTTTGCAATCATTGAATCAGTGCATAATAATTTAACTCGAAATCACAAGAGGAAGCTACACACATTTTTGAAGGGGTTACATAGGTATAGGCAAATTTTTAGAAATTGTTAGAAATATAAAATATTTAAATACAATTTAAAAGTAATTTAAAATAATTGTTTCCGTGCCACTACAGCTTTTTATTGTTGTGTAATCACGGTATTTAATAAAAAAAAAACACATTTACGCAAACGTGTTAAAATGGACTTTGAAGTAAAATCACCTATTATTAAATCGATAAAGCTCAATATTTTGGAGTGAACCTAATTTCGGGTTTTTAATGTAGTAATTAAAAAAAGTTAATGTAGTTTTAAAAAGTTTATTTTCTTAACTTTTTTAAGCATTAATAAATTTTTTTAAAGTAATAAACTAAAAATCTCAAATGTGGTTTACTCCAAAATGTTGTACTATCCATCGATTTGATAATATAGGTATTTTGACTCTAAAATCACTTTAAGAATCGTTTGAATAGTTTTGCGTAAATATGTTTTTATCGCTGAAAATTTTTCCCACATTCATTTTGAAAAACTGCAGATATTTGTTGAAAATAAAAAATGTTTTGGTATATATACCTATTATTATTGTTATTTAAGCTATTTTTTGATCTGATTTTTCATGTTATGATATTTGTGTTCTCTTGTTTTATAATGGTTATTGGTTAGACAAAATTATGTATGTAAAATTATGCATGTCCAAAATTCCAAACCAGGAAATTTAGATGATGATTTTTATAATTGAAAAAATATGAAAACGCATAAATTAAAAAACAAAAAGTCTATAGATTTTAAAAAAAATATTTATTTTATTTTTAATATCATAATTAAATTAAAAGTTTTTTTTTTATCAAAACCTACTTATTGTTATTAACAACAATCCGACATGAAGCATGTTATGATAAAATTTTCAAAAACGTATATAGAATATAGATTTTTCATTACTTACTGGAAGGAATGATCGAGCTCCATTTTTAATTTTCATATTTTAAATTATAATAAAAACCGTTTATTTTCCAAAATTTCAAGCACATGTATTTAATTAAATAAAAATAATTTTCCATCATTTCTCTCATAATGTTATGAAAAATGCGAATATTTTTTCAAAATTAAAATGAAAGAATAATAATTTTCCTATACAGTACTCCTTAAAATTGTGTGATGTGGATGTTTCATTTAAAAACATAGCAATTTAGACCATTTCTATTTCCAACGTACTGATGAACTAGTGTTGCGATAAGAATTATAAAAACTGATCGGGATTTGTCATAAAATCTACTTTAGATCGACTTTCCCACATTTTTGATTTTGTCTCCCCAAGTCTCCCTAAAATTAAGTTAATATATTTGGACATTTAAAAATTGACATTTTCAATTTTTGTGAAAATCAAGGAAAAAAATTTAAAAAATGGAAAGGTCGTTCTCAAATAGATTTCACGAAGATTTCAGATCAGTAGTATTATTTAGGTAATTGATTATGCTTTTTCTGTACGACCTTGTATTTGTGTAAGTCGTATAAGTGTTAGTGACCTGTGAACAATGAAAAATCCATCAAAAGTATTTAATATTATTTATTTATTCAAAATTATTATCGATGCATGCAACATGCCGGACTATTGGAATTAGAATGAGTTGTTTTTGATAAAAAAAAAAAAAAAAAAAAAAATGATGTTGTGGAGGTCCGTCCCTTATGATTGTTCGACATATATCTAAAATTTAATCGAGTTGTATTTCGAAATACGATTTCACTTGTTATATCTAAGGCGGAAATTTATATTTTGTAAAACGCCTCGATTAAATTTTAGAAGAAATGTCAGGGAGTGTTGGGTTTTTACAGAATTAAAATCGGACCAGCCAAAGTTTCAAAATTTTGTCACAACGAAAGCATTTCTCTGTTCGAAAAGTTGATTCTGTAGGCGACACTATTTTCATTATTTTCACATGTGTATCTATGTGCGTGTTGGAACGCTGTAAGAAGAATGATCGACGGACTTGACCACGTACGTATTAATACATATCACATTCGTTATCGACTTCATACAATTTTCAAAACATTAACACGCCGTATTCGATAATGTACGATAAATTGCCTATATAATACTCCTTAGAATATTATGTGACTGACTGGAACCACCTTCAATCACAGTATTTTTGTAGCCGTGCTTAAATAATTTTTTTTTCGATAAATAGGTCATTTTGATTTAATAATTTACTCCGAGAAGTCATTTTGTAGAATATTCGTACTTATATGTTTCAAAATGTTCTTTAATTATTTGTTATTTTATTGTGATAATAATACATAACTCCGTGACTCTGGTCTCGTAACTCGTCATAATATTAGGCAGGACTGAGGTATAATTTTTTTCATCAAAAATCCATTTCATATGATAATATAATATCAAAAAATATTTCCTCGAGTAAAATAAATAGTAAAACTAAAAAACGGGGGGGGGGGGAGGGGAAAACAATTTTTAACGTTTAACCAATATAACTTTACTTAGGTTATTTGTTTTTGAAATAAATTTTATATTTAAATTGGTTATAATTTATTTTTAACTAAATATAATACATAACCTAAACTAGTTTAAAAAAAAGTTAGCTTGTCCATATTTTTATTATATTCTAATTAATTTTATCATAATTTTTAATTTTTTTTTTTCATATTGAATATAATTCAATATACCAGTCCCTATTTGTTTTATAAATTTTCCTACTACACACTCTACCATTTTTTTTTTTTTTTTTTTTTTTAGCATATCTAGACAAACATCTTTTAAGGGTTTTGTAACTAGTACCTACACATGAACTTTTTTTCGTCTAATTTGTCACAGTACAAAACTAAAAACTATTTCATAAATATATAGGTATTAAAGTAATATTATGTATACAAATATAATTTATATTATCTATGATTAATTCACGAATTCACATATATCTGTTATCACTGCAGTCGCTATTCGAATCGGCACACCAAGTAGTGATGCACAAAACAAGACCAAGACCATGGCAGTCTTGGTCTTGCTCTTGGTCTTGTTGACTCAGTAGAAGTCAGTCTTGGTCTTGCAAAATTCTTGCAGCCTTGAATTTTTTTTTACCAGTTATAAATAAGAATAAATAATTTATTTATACGTATACAAGGGGGGGGGGTACAGGGAGCAATGGGGGTAATTCCCCCCTCCGTTCATAAAAAATAATTAGGTAGGTACCGGTGTAGTTGACTGTTTTCGATAACACCGAACTTTCAAGAAATAATAGAATATCTGTTTACGATATTCGATAAACGATAATCATTTTCAAAAATATTACAATAGGATATTGATGATTGCATTACGAGTCAAATCTGTAGATTTGGTGTGGAATTATAAATAATGTATACCGAGGAAAAAAATGTAATAAATAACGTATTTAATTCATTAATTTTTATTTTATTTAAAAGCAAGATTTGCAAAGGTCATGTAGTCAAGTCTTGGTCTTGGTCTCGGTCTTGGTCTTGCATAAATTTTTATTTCAGTCTTGCTGTGAAATAGTAAAATCTTAGTCTTGGTCTTGTTAGCTCTAGTACAGTGTTGGTCTTGGTGTTGGTCTTGCATTTTTGCAACACCAAGTGTGCAGTGTACATAATTAGGTATATTGTGGCCCTCAGTGAAATACGAAAAATAAATAAATACAATCAATTATTTTATGGATATTAATAATAATTGTTCATCCTGGCAAGTACCTAAGTATACTATTACAACATTTTTACTACACACTTGAAAATGTGCTACTGGACACCAAAATAAGGACTGCTGAATATGTACAATAATTATAATTATATTGTGATATTTAGTGTATTTGAAAAGTATTGACATTTTAATATCGTGAAAAATATTTTTAATACCTATATAATATTACGGATTCGCATAATATGATCCGTTTAAAAGAGTCCGTAATTTAAAATATTCATCTCCACAACAGTGGACCGTGCGTATACTATGCAAATGTTATATGCGGATAACGACCGTCGGACTTCCATCTGCAGGATCGGTTCACTTTGAATCGGTACATCAGTGGTCGCGACGGCTACGAGACGGACTTCGTCCTCGACTTTGACGACCATATGCGACCGTTTATCGTGGTTATACCACCGTGGTCACGATATTATGTTACGTATAGACAGCCAGGACATCGCGAGTACGGCGATCTGACATTATTGACGTAGACCATCGTAGTCACCTGTGCCCGCATTTCAACGGGAATATTATAACAGCGCGTGACAGACGCGACGGTGGTTGGTACACTTTGACAAACTCAGATTTACATATAGGTATGTATAGATATTTTCAAAGACGGCCCGCGAGTCAATGAAAAATAATCATCTCAAATAATCGAATAAGTTAAAACACTATATGTTAAATTAAATGTTAATATCGAACGGAATTTAATATGTCAATTCGTCAAGTTCATTGAAAAAGAAAAAAAAAAAAAAAAAAAAATACCAACTCAACTCGGTTAAAATATGAAAGTTAGTTTTAGATTCTGAGCGAACCGAGGAATGTTTAGGTATCGGTTTTGTCATATGATGTGCTTTTTTTATGTCATTTTTTTGTTTGAGTCGAGCAGGAATTTTCGATAGCTTTTTTTCCGTTTTACTCCATGTGTTATTACGAGTGAGTAAGATTTACCGATGTATGTTTTTTCTCAATGTGTTTATCAGGACCGGCTCAAGTAAAAATAGCGCACCGGGCAAAACTACATTTCGGCACTTAAAAAACATAAAAAAGCCATAAAATTTTTCTAGAATTTGCGTATACCCTATCGTATACATTTTCTTTCCGCAGAACCTTCTTAAAACTCTCTTAACAAACGTAATTACTCACCTCTTGAAATAAGTAGAAAAAATGCCACGCCCCTACGAAAGTGCCGCCCTAGGCTGGCGCCAAGTTCGCCACTGCCACTCGAGCGGGCCCCCGACGTTTGTCCATATAAAAAAATTTTCTAATAAATTGATTATTTATGAAATTATGTTTAAAAAAATAAAATAGGTATATTTAAACGTGAATGTAATCAACGACAATATATTTTATTTCCCTGACGGATTTTCTCGAGTTCTTAAATGGATCTCATAAATCATAAAAAAAATATCGAACGTTTTTCGTACCGGGTCTATATACGATTTACATACATACAACGAACGGTGAGATTTTCACAACAGATCATAGGTTAGGCGTATTTTTCAAATTTTATTATTAAACAATAGGTACACATATTTAACAATTACATATTTATACGACCCGTAGATAGCACTGGAACGCTGGCGAGATTACACGACTATATAGCAACCTGTAGCACTCCGTATATTATGTTTTATATCAAGTTTATTATATAGTTAGAGCATAGCTTACATTTTGTTCCGTAACATAGGATGGCAAGAAAGTTAAATAAAAGTATTATTATATTTTAAAATGAATGTAATAAAATGGCAAAAAAAAAAAAAAAAAAAAAATCAATCGTTATTACGAAAAATAAATTTTTATTTATCAATTCTTTGATAAGATATATATAAGTTATCAATATTCGAAATAATATTAAGGAATCTATAATGCGCATATAATATAAAGAATCTCTTTGGTCATCAAATAACAATATTTCCAATTATAATATTGTATATATAATTATCCAAATTTTTCTCCTATTGTTAATCAATTTTTTAGTAAAGAAATAAAAAAAATTATTTCTTAGTATAATATATAGTATAGGTACCTATCATATATAGTACAATATTATTATATACTATATATTTAATATTATATGCAAATATTTTTGCTATTTTCTCATATAATTTTAACCGCAGTAGGCAAGCTTATTATATAGTTAGAGCATAGCTTACATTTTGTTCCATAACATAGGATGGCAAAAAAGTTAAATAAAAGTATTATTATATTTTAAAATGAATTTAATAAAATGGCAAAAAAAATCGTTATTACGAAAAATACATTTTTATTTATCAATTCTTTGATAAGATATATATATATATATAAGTTATCAATATTTGAAATAATATTAAGGAATCTATAATGCATATAATATAAAGAATCTCTTTGGTCATCAAATAACAATATTTCCAATTATAACACAATATTATAATTGGAAATATTGTTATTTGATGATCAGTAACTGATGTGTTATACATTGCTCTGGTCATATAATGCTCATGTCATATAATTAAGCCGGTCTCCCTTATTATTATATGATATCCGGTAAAAATACACAGTCTGAAGAAAGATCATTATCCAAATTTTTCTCCTATTGTTAATCAATTTTTTAGTAAATAAATAAAAAAAAAATTATTTCTCAGTATAATATATAGTATAGGTACCTATCATATATAGTACAATATTATTATATACTATATATTTAATATTATATGCAAATATAACATAATATATAGTATTAGTGTTGTCTCCCTCTTCTAACAGTTCCATTATTTTGGTATTATCCATAGATTAATTTTTCGATCTGTTTCACTAACTGCTCGCTCGAGTACCTACTTAGGCTTATCTTTCCTCGTCTTCCATGGAACTTTCTAAGATATTTAAATCATCCGCAAAAAAACCGCGGGCACTTGTAGACGCTGTTGGCCGATCGCTATTCCTGTATAGTCTCCATTTGCATCTCCCTTACGGCTTTTTCCAACGGCTAAATTCAATGAGGTAGGCGATAATGAACCTCCCCGTTTCAGTCCTGTACTGTAACTTCAAAAGCTTCGTTGCAGCACTCGAAAAAAATGATTCCGAGCGAATGTCGTCATTCGAAACGATGAGAACTATTGAACGTTTAGTCGGTAAAAATGAATTTTTTTTTTTTTTTTTTTTTTTTTTGCGAGCATACGGTCAACATTTTAAAAACCGTTTTCCGCCGGAGTCGGTACACATCGTGCGTATTATAAATTCAACGGGGTTCCGGTGTGTTCTTTTGGACGAAACGCTACATTTTCAAACGCGCCCGGTCGCATTAAGGGGGTTCGAGTCGGTCATTTTCTAAAGAGTATATATTATACAGGCAATTCATCGTACGTGATAAAATTTTAAATGCAGAATTTAATGCAGTTAGAGTGGTCATTGAATGTAATAAAGCTAATAATAAATTAATAAATTACACTCCTCGGGCTTGTATCTGTATCCGTCTAGGTTAAATATGAATATTGTAAGTGTGAAAATAATGAAAATAATACCGTATACTAAATCACTTTTTGAACAGAAAGTTGCTTTCACCGTGACAAAATCGTGAGACTTTTGGCTCGTCCAATTTTAATTCTGAAAAAAGCATACGATTCTTTGATATATTTTCTAGGTTTTAATCGAGGCGTTTTTCGAAATACGAATTTTCGCTTTAGACAATGCACAAGTGAACAATTTTCAAAATATGGTAGTTTTGTTCAATCATACCGAAATGGAAAATTCATATTTCGAAGAACGCCTGCATTGATATCTAGAAAATATATCAAAAAATATCATGCTTTTCGCGGAATGAAAATCGGATCGGCCAAAGTCGCGCGATTTTGTCACTGCGGCGAAAGGTCTAAAAACGATATTTTTTTGACCGACTCGAACCACCTTAACGTAGTCACACCGCGGTGGCCAACGTGAAGTTTTACCTCGTACAATAATAATAACACGTTATACCGATAGTTAGGGACGGTCGAGTAGTTTTGTTATTTTTTTATTATTATTATTATTATTATTATTATTTTTTTCAAAACAATGCAAACACTTTTTGAAGTGATGGTTGGCGGCGATGAGGTATTTAGGGGAAAAAAAAAAAAAAAAAAACGCTATAAAAATACATTTACAGAGTTTCGCTATAATATACGAATATTAAACATCGCTAAACAGTTCGAAACCATATCGAGTAATTACCTGTATTATTATATTATTGTTGCGGACTAGATTCGTCTTGTAAAATTGATAAGCGCTCATCTGTATACACATTTTATGCTAATTTGTAAGACACCCGAATGAATTAACCTCTAACGGCCGTATTACCGGCAGCTTCCTCCCATAAGTATACGGAATTTTAATGGAGCGGTAGAAAATTTTGTTAATTTATCGTGCGTGTCGGTGTGTGCGGTGTGCGCGGGCACGCCGTACAGTCGAACGATTTGTAATGGGAATTTTTTTCACGAAAAACAAAATGAAAATGAAAAACGAAAAACGAAACACGTTTTACGAATAGTCACCTAAAAAGTATTCGAGTATATAACGCAAGTATTAAATATCTATCCGCATTATTGACTTCGATCAAATTAAGATTTTTTTTTTCCTAAATAAGTACCTACCGATGACATACTATTATATGTTCCGTGTACATAGGTTAGGCAAAAGGTGTCGGTGAAAAAGTTCTGAAAATGCGATGTAACCGAATGGATTTTCTGCATTTATTCAGAATATAAAATAAAATTTCAAAAAAAAAAAAAACACTTTAAAACTACGTATAACGGTAGGTATCCGAATACTACGTATTGTACTCCAATAATGTACTTTACGCCAAAACTGAACGTAACATCATAATACCTAACCCTACCGGTATTGTCACGTTGAAATACAGATTTAACGGAATCGATTTTTTTCTCTAAAATTTCATCATTTTATATACCACCCGTTGTTTATACGAAAATCATTGTCTCATCTCTTAAACACAATATTATAGATTATTTTATCGGTAGACAGGCTTTTGTGCCTCGAATAAAAAAACCCTCTACAAATATCTCTTAAACATATAACCCGAATCGGTAACTATACCTATACGTGTATTCAATAACATAGTTATTTCGTATTCAATTACATACTGTAATTTATTAAGTTATAAAATGTTGTATAATTTATTTTTACACATTTCGTTCCATCTGATTATTTCGTATTGAAATGTGTTTGTTACCTATCTTTTTAATCTTCTTTTTTCGGTTGTTTTCGTTTTTTTATTTATTCCCTATCGCTTATATATATATATAACTTGTTGGGTTAGCGGAAGACCCAATAGTTGTCTTCAACTCACTAATATAATTATTCCAATACACGAGCTACTATATTATCTTAAATCATATTGACGTTAAAAAAAATATTCCGAAAATATATCAGAGTAGGTGCCTATACGTTTTTATAGGTATTTTATTCAAGGCCTTGGATATGGTTAGGTATATGTACTTTCCGTATAAATAGTATATTTTATACGCGGTTAATCTGGATTCTAAATAATAAAATAATTAGACAAAGCTGTTATTTATTATATTCTTCGAATAACTGTGAATGTTAAGACGGGGGGGGGGGGCGGGCGTCATTTAAGTTTTTCATAAGAGTAGGTATGCGAAAATTCACAGAGAGGCCGATTTCCAACAGTTCGATTTGTCAAAAACAAAATTTCACTAATATATTTATATATTTTTTCATTACCTATGTGAACAATATACCTTATGACCAGGGCTCGGAACTTAATGCACTTAAAAAGTACTAAATATGCATGCATTTATATGCACTTAAAAAAATACAAATGTGCTCTAAAAATATGCATTTTTTTTTTTTTTTTTTTTACATACATATTTATATAAATACAAATATTTTATAAAACTACAAATATGTAGTTCCGAATAAATATTCTTAGGATAGTTTAATGTATTTTATTAAGCTTATAAATAT
>JAIPRL010002379.1:0-61127 GCA_025469235.1 Pemphigus obesinymphae | reverse complement strand
TCCTAAGAGGCACCATAGATGCACCTGATCTCCTCACAAACATAAATTATCGTATCCCTTCCTTCTACTCCAGAAATCATTCTCTCTTCCGTGTACCAATCCACTCTACATCTCATGGACATAATCATCCATTACACAGAATGTTACGTAATTTAAATAATGTTAATTTGATTTTTAATATGTAATTACATTTTTTTAGTTATTAGCTTGTATTAGTATAGTTTATTGCCGCTTAATTTTATTTCAAATTATACTAATTTTCTATATTTTTTCTGTTTTTTTTTCTGTGTATTATAAATAATTATTCATGTAATCTTATTTTAAATTGTATATCTATAATTGCCGATTGGCGTTTTTTTTTAAATAAATAAAAGTTAGACAGAATACTTTTAATTAATGTGATGTTATTAAAATAAAATAAAAAGTAAATTAATATGTTTAATTTATTTCGTATTATATTGTAGGTGGTACTTATTTTATCATATTTGACATATTTGAACCAGTTTAAACTAGGACTTTAAGAGACAAAAAATCTGAGGTGGAACCATTATCGATGAATAATTTTGAACGTTCCCTTGTCATATAATTGTTCATTGCAAAAAATTTAAGAGTTCCTGCGTCTCTCTCTCTCTACTCATTAACCGTATTTTTAAATTATTTTGAAGGGCAAAAGTCAAGGCCAAAAACTATTAAGTTTAGCCCCCATTGACATTTTCAAAACCTGGCGCCTATGATCAAGAGAATGACAATTTAATATAATCTCTCAAAATCCCTTAAATCCCTATTTTGCTCGTTGGCCATGTCCATATTGGAGTATGGTTCAGTTGTATATGACACCCTGATCATGGCCTCTGATTCAGCGCAGCTAGAACGAGTTCAACGGATTTTTCTAGCATTCGCGGACTATATGTATATTTAAAATAAATCATTCTCAACATGATTACTCTCAGGTCCTTAGCTACTTAGGCCTATGTTTTCTAGATGGCCGGCGCTTCTTCTTGTTCTCCAAATTACTCCATAGTGCAGTAGACGACACGACCTTTTTAGCTAACATTAATGTCCGTATCACTATGCGTTCCTCCCGCTCCCGGTCCTTTTACACGCATCACACGAATTACGGTAATAATCATCCCTCGCATAGGGTGTCTCGCACATCCAATACTAATGTGAAATTTCATTACCTAGAACATCCACTGTAATTTATACGTTTTTGAATAAGTTATTATTATAATTTTTTGATTTGTATGCATGTCAATGTGTACATTATATTTTATATTATATGTAATCTAGTTCAGTTTTAACGCTCGTCTATGTAATTATATAAATAAATAACCAACTACTGATTCGCCGAATATTTAAAAAAATAAATAAATAAAATGATTCGTTTTCATTCTATTCTTTTATAGTTTTTTTTTTTTTTTTCGTTTTGTTATTTTTTAAATTTTCTGAATAATAATAACACCACCAAAAATGGCGTAACCTCGTTCTAAAATACTATCAATATCGATTTTAATAGAAAATTACAACCAAAATACAAGTTTATATGGCACAAAATTACAAATATATCGCAATATATCGGCCGATAACACTAGCAGCAATAGCTAATAATAATTGATCACGAAAATCGACTATATTGAAATTATCTTTTTATTATATAAGTTTATTATGGCTTATTACCATGTATTTCTTTCCTTAAATCAAAAACTATTAAAACACTAAATATTTATATAAAAAAAATGATTCTAAATGTTATGCATCTTTCCGATAATAGAATACTTGCAGTAGAACGTTTTGAAAAAATCTAATTATATTGATTTGAGTAATTTGCTTCTACTATATTAAATATATAATATCTAATAAAAATTATATTTTTTCAAAAAAAATATTACCAAATTTTAATATTAATTGAAAATTAAGTGATAGATGAGTTTGAAACTATGAATATTGTGCTTGTATTTTATAAGTATTTAAAAATTAATAAATACTGAAAAATATCATTAATTCTACCATGAAAAATTTATAAAATAGGGTCAAATCTTCCAAAAAAAAGTATATCAATCAATTATTTTTTCGTCCATATATCGGGAGAGTTATTTTTTAGTTATAATGTCGACGTTTAGTGATTTATTTACCATCTAATTCCTGTGACAATCATTGATCTATTTCTGTAAAAAATAACTAAGTTCATTATTTACCAGCTTTGTATAATTACTTTTTAAGTGATACAACCATATAGAGTTATTCATACAACTGTTCACTATTATATATTTTATTTTATAATATTTCTTTTTTGAAATTCAAGTTTTAAAAATATATTCAAATGATGGATTATAGTTTATTTGTTTTAATCAATAATGTATTTTTTATTCTTATTAATAATTTATCAAACACCTTCGTCAAAGTTGTATATTTTAATTTTTATACAACATTTGCACACAGTGATAACTTATACACGAGTATACAAATAACGTATACAAGACGACCGTAATAATATAGAGAAGTATATTTTTTACTCAAATATTTATCTTTTAACTTTTGTATATAAATAAATAAGTTTTGAACAATAAGCGTATAAGTAACCACTACTCGTATATTTATGGGACTTTAATTTAACTTATTTTACGAAGAAAAATAAACATATCCATATTTTTAAAACCACATCTACAATGTATAACAAGTTAAACAAAACATTTAAATTTGATTAAGAAAATTAGATTATGAAATATATTTACATGTTATCTTTTTTAAGGATGTATTCATCCAAATTACCAAAAATAAAAAAATAATAGTCTACTTTTAAATATGAAACTAAATGTATTTAAATAATAGCGATTTTCAAAAAAAACTCAGAATTCAGAAAATATTGAAAAAATAGACTTTTCAAACAAAAAAATGAGCCTTTATATATGTATATTTATATATAAATCGAAAAATCCTACCCAACTTCTTCTATCCAAAAAAATATATATACAGCATACAATCAAAACAAATCATAATTTAAAATTTTACTAAAAATTACTGAAAAGTGATCAAAAGGTTTTCAAATTGTTTATGACATCAATATAATGCTACAGTAAAGATTTTATGTAAATTTCAAGTTTCTGGCATTATAATTTTTCAATTTGTAATAATTTTCAGTTATTTTTGGTAGTTTTCTTTTACGTTGAAGAAAAATACTGAAAAGATCGATAAATGACCTTTTTAAAGTATAAACCATCATTGATTTTCTATCAGAAATCTTTCTACTCAACTATAGTTCTACAATACTATAAATGTGTACATGTATTTAAAATATATATATATTAAAGTCAGTAACTATGACAGTACAAACGTTATTTTTTAATGTATAAAAATGTTTTGTTAAAATCGATAGTTTTTCGTTACACTTTTGAAAACTACTTAGAAAATTAAATAACGGCCTCTATTAAATACCAACTAGAATGAATTCCGTATCAGAAACCTCTTTACTTGAAAACTCTTTCATTACTCTTTTTGTGAATAGGTACGTACATAAAAAAACACATCAGTATAAAATCAATATATTCCTTAATACACATAAAATTTAAAATTACGATATTTAAAACACGTCAATGTCATTAAGGAATCTGATTTAATTAAATATTTTAACTATATTAAAGTTGTTCATTTTGAAAAAAAAAAAAAGTTGAAGTATGAATTTTGTTTTTGTATTTGATTTTTTTGATGTTTATAACCATACAGTAGGTATCAATTCATTTTCTAATGATCTCTATAGCTGTGTGCGGAATCATTTCTTCGAATATAATATTAAATAAATGACGACTGTAAAGTTGGAAAGCAAAGGTAATAGTTTCCGAAGAGACCATTGATCCTAATTTGTCGGTCAATTTTGGAAAAGTCTTATAATTTGTTAGGCTTTTATTTATTATATTTGCTGAAACGCCTGAAACCCTACGATTAATTTTCGAATTAAGTAGTATTTTATTTTATTTTTTTTTTTGTTTAAGTATTATTTTCAATTTTGAAAAAAAACTATTACTGAATTTCTAAAATGCATGTATAGTCCAATAGAATAAAATACGAAATTTTTCTAGTAGTCTATTTAATAATAAAAAAAAAATTAAAAATAAAACAACGTACAACAATTGTTAAGGCGCCTTTCCAATTAATTACCAACAAGTCGAAAACTAAATTCTTAGATTATGCCTGGGCGGATATCTTATTTTCAACAATTTGCTATTAACGAGTATATAATTTTATTGACATCGTCAATAGTGTGCTGCTAAAATATACTAATTAAGAAATCAATACAAAAAAAAATGTTAATTATGTCCAACAAATGTTAAAACGTTTCAATAAATGACCGAAAAATGTGTTGGAATGGTCTCGTTTTAATCTATTACCTTTACGCTACCAGCTACATTGTTGACAAAAACAAACTTATATACGATAATATTATATATTAATATAATAATACTGGTCGAAAACGTTTAATTTAACAATTTTCAACACAACGGGTATTATTAATCATGATTATCAAACTGGACGTTTATGACCTCCGGGGGAGCAGGTCTCTTGTGCGTCGAATAAAATAAAGGAGAACGATATTACCCGAAGTGTTCTTGAACTTAATAACACGATATAAATTAATCAGCCAACTCTTATTGGGTCTTATAGTGGCAATGGGTGGTTGGGGAAATTAAATTATTGGCTTAACTACGGCTGTACAATGTACAACGGCCTACTCTAAACTTTCAGGGCATGCACATAATTATTCTAATCGTGACTTTCCGTCGACTATGGCAGTAACACATAACTAGAGTATTTAAATATATATAAAACATTAGTCTTATTATTGTAGTATCAATCTAGTGTCAACTTTCAAATTTCAGAATTGAATTAATTCTTTGTTTTCAAAATCGATTATTGAATCTAATCATATATATTATTATTATTATTATTATTATTATTATTATTATTATTATTATTATTATTATTATTATTATTATTATTGTTATTATTATTATTATTATTATTATTGTTATTATTATTATTATTATTATTATTTGATACAAAAGATCATGTTTTAGAAAAGAAAATCGTTTTTAACGATCATTTTTTAAAAACATAATTTCCTTTTTCATTTTGAGTTATAAATTAATTTAAGCTATTTTTAATAAAAATATATGTACTTGGAGGATTGATTTTTTTAATATATCTATACCTTACTATCAAGCGAACATGTCGAGAGTTTGTTAATCGATTTTTTTTAAGAGCGCTTTATATCCAATTTGATTTTTTATGTACTATATTTTGAATTTGTTTGAACGAATTTGCGTCATTATTTCTAGAGGATCTTTAAGTACCTATATGATTTAGTAGTCGATAAGTTATTAACATTAAAAATAATGGAAACATTTCGCACGTCGGGTAGGATATAGGAGGAAGAAATTGGTCCATCGTCCCTTCGGTCCTTCAACAGAATAATATTTTACTATTCATTTAGATTTAAAAAAAAATGTTGAATAATAATAATAATAATAATAATAATGGCAATCGATAAATAAAATTCTGAACTGTATAATTTGTTTTGGCGGGTTGGGGTTAAAAAATTCCCTCTTTAAAAAATGAAGTATAGAATAAATTAGCTACACTTTTCGAAAAGTATTTTTAATGTAATATACTAGCTGTCATGACCGCGACTTCACCCGGGAATTTAATTTCTATTTCTCTTTAAATTCATTATGACAAATTGCACTAATATATATAATATTTATATATATTGTTCTATTATTATGTTTGGTGTTGAATAAAAACCGAAACCCACTTGCCCCATACCCCTTGAATAAAAAAATTTAGATGCACCATACACTATAAAAGTATGTATAGTATATACATAAGTAGGGTCCATATAGCCCTATAAGAAAATGTCACAGGAGCTCAGGCGACCATGAAACATTTCTTGCAAAATGAAATTTTCAAACATCGTTCTCGAACTCTTGAAGAACTCAAGGAGGTCATCCGTGAAAAATCGCCGGAATTCCACACGATATATTGGCGAGAGTGATGGAAAACTTTCGAGAACGGCTCCATATACGCGTTGCTCGTCAAGGCCATAATTTGGACGATATAGTTTTTATTTTTATAACTAAAAAAAAACCCCGTATATAATATACTTGCTCTAAATAAATGAAAAAAAATTCACATCATATACCGTTTTTTTTTTTTTTTTTTTTTTTTTAAGTCACCTCGGAAATCTGGGAGTCCATTATGCCGCATCATGTACACACACATATATATATATAATATATATCTATTTACTTACTCACATTATCCTAAAAGTAATGGATGAAAAATAAGTATTATACTTTATTCTCCATACCACTCAAATTTTTATATCAGCTAGATTTTTTTTAGACTACATAGGTTCATGATTTTGGCCTCACAATGTACGTAGTAAGTTCACTGTACACGTACATATCGTACACTTCAACCACAACAACAACAATAACAACAACAACAACAACAATAATAATAATAATAATAATAATAATAATAATAATAATAATAATAATAATAATATATGATAACCACGTCGCAGAATGTAGTTTAATTATTATTGATGAAGTGCGGTCATGGTAAAGTACGAATAAATTATACCCTCGTACACCAATGTACAGTGCATCCTACTAGTGTTTACTGTAGTTTATAATAATATTATATAGGGATGAAAATGCAATTTTTCGAGATTTTTTTTTTTTTAATTTTGATCAAACTATATTATATATGGATGTATGTATGTATATTGGTTTTATAATACAATTATATTATTTTACAGTTTTTTTACGCATTTTTTTTTTTCGGTAAACGCTTTTTCGAACATTAAAACCACTTGAAACCAATATAGTATTTCAAGTGAGTCCAAATTTCCAATTAAATCTGTTTTTTGAATTGCATTTTTTACCATTTTATATAGTTGAGGTCAGATTTATACATGAATAAATGTGAATCGTATATCCACTTTATATATCGGAATTTACCACAAATAAGGCATTAGATGGACATTTTTTATATATATATATTATTAATTTTTCAGCAAAATTATCTATATACAATAAAATCTACTCATCAATTATTTAGTTTAAATGTAAAAATTCAAAATAATATATCGATTCTTGGGATGTAAAATAAATTTGCTCGTTCTTATATAGAGATAAAATTGTATAAATAATATATTGGCCTTTTTTGAGTAGGTTGAAAATCCTATTTGGTATTATAAATTTATTTTTTAATTTATCATTAAATTCTAATATAGTAAAATTGTATTGGTACACCAAAACATTTTATCTTACCACTTTGATACCTATATATAGGAGTATATGTTAACACATATTATAAAATATGTATTACCTGTTAAATTTTCACGAACCACGATAGTTTATCTTGGAACTCGAAACAAACGTATTTAATATTTAACAAAACGTTTAAGTATCTAATTCCAGATTATCAATAATAATAATTAAGCTATCAGAAGTATTATGTTTAAATATTTTTAAATTATAAATTAAGATGAGTATATCTCCAAAATAAGATTGCGACAAATTTTAACCAAAACCGATGTTTCATAATTTTCCAAAAAAATAAAACGCAATATTTCAATATTACAATTTATTGGTAATAAATATTTCAAATATAAAAATTTGAAAATATTTTCAATATTCAATAATTTCCCTCAAATATAACCGAGTTGAGTAATTTGAGTCTAAAATCTAAATCCTTTATTTAAAATTACGATTGAAATTACTAAATCGAACCGTGTAGGACAAATCAACCTGACTTTACCTAGCTCATCCAACCTTATATCTACAATCAAACGCCCATAACCATACAGGATAAAAGTTAAGGTGTATACTAGTGTATTCCAGACTATACTTAACTAAAACTATATAGTTTTATATTTTATTAATCATTCTCCTACAAAAATAAAGTACTTTTTTGAGTTATTAAAATCCTGTACACGATAATCGATATACATAGAATTTTACATTATTATATGATTGTAAGGGTATCCCGATAATTGAGCCCAAGTTGTAATTGTTTAAATTACATTCATACGTTTATTATCTATATACGTTTTTAAAATAGGTATTTAGTCAATATCTTATGTACATCCTATACTACATTTTTGTAAATATTTTTTATATATATATATACATACTATTCGGAACTAACCCATTAATTGTAATAATATTGTATGATTATAAATTCAATTATTATATAAAATCACTAAAAATGAATTTTACCCAAATATAGGTTACTCAATCCACAGCCAGTCAATTACCCATACAGTCATTGTTTTTAATTGAAAAAATACTTATAATTGTCTAAAAAAATGTTTTTAAAGAAATTACATAAGTACAGCAATTATTTATTATATTTTTTACATTTTTGATTTATTAATGGTTGTTTTAAAATAAAAAAATACTTATAATTTATAAACATATATTGATTAAAAATATATATTTCTCTTTATTCATTTAAATGTATATTTCATGTGTTTTATAGTTATTAGAGCACGTCGCACACCCCATTTTTAAACGATTCTATATAGTCAATTTTTTAGATATTTTAAGAAAAATGAAAATCTGACAATCAAAAAATATTTTAATATAATTTACAAGTAATTGAAAAACAGTCCTATTTCAGTACTATTTTTTATGGTTAATGTTCTCACGATATTTGTTTAAAAATACGTTTACCCAAAACAAATAAAATGGCTTTTTAAAATTATAACGCCTACTATAAAACTTGTAGATGACAACATTTCAGAGATAACCTCATTGGAGTTTTACAATTTTCTAAATATTAAGCTCGATATCGAAGGTACGAAATACAATTTGTTCCCCATTTTTACGACACTGTAACTACGTTTAATCACATTATTTGAAAAAACGCCGATGGGGTTATTTCCAAAATGTTTTCTATCAATGTTATAATAAATGACTTAACTCTAAAATGATTTTAAAATGCCAATTTTTTTGTTTTGCGTAAACATTTTTTTACCTTTGAAAATCTTCAGTGCGACGAATTGATTGCATAAAACGTTGATTTTATAAGTTTTTCAAATTTCTTAGCGCACGATTTTCTTTGCGCTCAAATTTCTCCGCTCTAAATCGCCGTCGATACCGGTCGTAACCGTTTACCAATTTTTTTTATTTTTTTTTTTTTTGTTTTTTTTTTTTTTTTTGAATACTCATCGATATGTTCTCATTTGATTTTATCGGTAGAAATGAGAGCCAGGATCTGCGGGCCGCAGGAGCTATACGTCAAAGAGGACAGCGAGGTGAGCATGCGGTGCGAACTCAGCCAGGGACCACACGACCTGGGCACCATATTCTGGTATCTGGGCAACGTGCCTGTGTACACGGACCAGGTCAGCCTTCAGTCAGTCCGACAGCCCCGGGTCAGCGTGCACACCGAATGGGTCGACGGGCTCAAAAGCACGCTGCACATAGCCCGTGCCAAGCTCACCGACTCTGGCAACTACACGTGCATGCCCACGTTCGGACAATCGGCCACAATCAACGTGCACGTAGTCAACGGTAAATATGCCCTTAAGTTTTCCCTTAAATATAGCCGTTTGAAATTATTTTTTAATTTTTTTTTTTTTTTTTATGTAAACAAAATCTACTTTTAGATAAGATGGTTTTTTTTTAACGATGTTGATTTTTAAATTTTATATATATATACGGCGCCTTGCTAGCATATTTTAGGTTTTAACATTTTAATAAGTTTCTTACGAATGTGATAATAATACACAAATATACGAGTCTATAGATACTTGTATCATGTGCAAACGTAAGCGTTTGATTGTATAACGGGGGGGGGGGGGTAATCTCCAGAAATACTCGACCGGTTTAAATGACAGTCACGTCAATGGACACTTCAAGGTACTCGTACACCCTGTGTAGATAGGCTATCGTATTTTTCGAAATTCGACCTTTAAACGGGAAGAGGGTAAGTGGATTTTAATTTGTATCCACCGGCCGTACAAATGTAAAATATTTCTTTAATAGGCGCCCGGCAAGAAAGGATTTTTTGAAATCCGACCTTAAAGGATTTTAGCGCTCTTTTCAATTACATTTCTAACAAAGTTTTAGAATTCTAATATTTATTTTTATTTGTTATATTTTATTTCACACATTTACCCAATACCATCTCGAACCGAACAAAACTGTGGTTCACGATCAAAACCGGGTAATTCAGCTAGTAGAATGTATAATACATAAAATATAATACAAATTCAACTAAATCGCATGATGGTAACTTCTACTAAACGCTGTACATAGTATGCCCTACCGTACGCATTAAACTCTAAAGCGAATATTGTGTTCGCCAGTGTTCACATATTTCATTTTCTGTTTTGACATCCCATATTACCACAGTTAAACTGTTCATTGTCATTCCAGCCATCGTCCTATTGACGGTTTTTCACATGGTAAATTTCCACTGATGAAAGATGTCGGATAGACTGGACGTAATTATTGTAGTTCTGACTTATTGTGTATTATACTCTTTTGATGAGTGTATGATATGAGCTATTTTGACAATTACGTAAGCTAAAAACGATATTTATAACGTATAGAGAAAATGAAACAGTTCTATTCGATAGAAAATGTATTTCAGATCGATTTTCAATGCATTACTCTCTTGGAAAATTTCGAAATACCCATTACTTAAATAAACTTTTTCATTTTAAGCTAGTGAATTTGTATTAGTGATTTTAAAATTGTTATTAGTCATTACCATTATCTTACATTTAAGTACGTCTTCCCTTTTATAGTTTTTTATTTATCTTTTGCTACTGCGACATAGATTTGGTAAAATAAAATGTATATATTCTTCATGATATCGTTTATTTTTCCAGTTTTAAAATTAACATCGTATAAAGTATGGAGATAAAAATATAATTTACGTTTTGGCGGAATCGATAAAAAGGGAAAAGGTACTGTTCTATATATCCGCAATGTATATACGCATACTACATAAATCGGTCGTACAAGAGAGTTCTTGAATACCGAATCGAATAAATATTCGACATACATTGTACTCTATATATATAAATTAAATATAACCAAAAACCATGCCATTGTTCGGTATTCTGGAAGCTATAAAAAATTTCACGTTAGGTACCTACAACTGACAATTGTCGAAAGATTAATATTTTGTAATTCAATATAATTGTACGTTGAATTCCATACCGTTGTTTAATTAACAAGAGAATTATTATTGTAATAATGTGTTCATCCGAGGATTCGCACAAAGATACTTTGATCTGTTTCCGGGCAATTAATTTGTACTGAAATAATATATTGGAAGACACAATAGAGAACGTATTAATTTAATTCATTTAATATATTTAATATCAATACTATATAAATAATATCAATATCATTTACCATGTATAGAATATGTGTACACTGTATATAGTTATTATTTACATATGAGATTTTATAATGTAATCTTCAAACGTATGGCCGACAATGTTCGCAATATTATACAAGACATTGTTCGGTTAAATTTAATACGAAATTATTGTTGAAAATCATTTTGAATTTGAATAGAGTTTATTAAAACGTAAATTTTGAGAAATATTCACGTTTAACCATTTCGTGGTTCGGCAAAACTCGTATTTTTCTACTATTTTTGACACGAGTTTTTCATTTAACTCGTTTTAATTCTTCTACCACGTGCCTTAACCCAAAATCCACTAAACTATTCTCCAAATTAGAAAACAAATATCTTTAATACAAGTCAATAATGATCGTCGTAACATTAAACTCTGTAGTTATTTTCGAGACACTGCACGTTTCTAATCGATTTTTATGAACAAATAGCAATAATAAATACTAAAATAGATTTTCTAATCGTGAAATCTCGGAAAAATAACAGAATATAAGAAATTGAAATATTTCGGAAAATATAAAACAAAATTTTGTTATTATTATAAGCTAGAAACATATAGTCGACTTTCCATTTTTTTTTTTTTTCAAAAAAGAAAATCAATTCTTATAAATGTGTTATAAATTTATGGGAGGAATTGAAAATTCAAAAATTCTCTAAAATGTGTACCCCATATTTTTATCAATTAAAATTCATACAGTAATTTGAAAGAATAATATTCCTAAAATTAAATAGTTGAATTTTTTAATTTAATATCCTGAATCACACTGTATGCATTATTTGTTTTTTTTTTTTTTTCATTTTAGTTGCCAAAAATATATCGATACAAAACAACAATGATTATAAAAACAAATATCCGATTTTGTTTCACTGTTTTTATAATTGACAATCAATACTATTCTCGCTGCGAGGTACAATAAAATAAAAACGGTTCATTCGGAAATAAAATAAATACCTTTGAAGTCGAAAAAAAACCTTTATCTTGACGCTTTTCAGTTTTACGCTTTCTGCAAATTACCTGCAGCAACAGATTATGTTTACATATTATTTTATGTTTAAAATATTATTTTACTTGTGTATATAATACTACAGTACTATAGTACTAGTACTACAGTTTGCTTACAAAATTGATTTCTGCATAAAAATATAATACATGTTTTAAATTTACAAACAAAGATTGTTAGTTTCAAACAAAGATTGTTTGTTTCAAACAATAACCCTCGCTAAATGAAAGAGAAAGCATAATGAGCAGCTATTTCCTATGGTGCTAAAAAATTTGACTAAAACAAATTTTTTTTAAAAAGTACTTAACAATATTGTACATAATTAATTAACAAAATTTCAAAAATCGAAAAATAATAATACTTACTTCTGCTTTCTACAATTTAATATAAATTATATATATATTTGTCAATATGATTATACTCGCTTAATTTAGAAACCCAAAGAAAAATATTAAATAGATATTTAAGAAAAATCAGAATTATCAAATAGGAAAACATTGAAAGTAAATGTTTACATTATTCATACATTTCTTTCGTATTATTAATTAGGTACGAAAAAATTCAGAAAAAAATAAAACCCAACTTCTTGTAAGAAGGTCAACAAACACTTATATCTGAAACTACATAATAAATAAATAAATAATTTAATTAATGCTAAGATTTATGTATTTTTATAGATTTTACAAACCGTAAGAAAAAATATCAAATTAAGTTAAAAATACAAATATTTCCCGAGCATAATACATACCTACTCCATTTACAATAATAATTGTTAATATACAAAATACAATTAGATAACCATTCTAACATTAATATCCTAAATATAAAAAAAAAATCTCGAATCAAGATAAGTTATTCTCTTGTTTTAGATATATTTTTAGATAACTGTTAATAGTTAATCTATGTCTATAGATATATTTCTAGATGAAATAAAATATAAATTATCTGGAACTGAGCTCTCCCTTGATAACTTTTGTACACTGTTACAGAATAATATTACAAATATTATCAAGCTTGGGTTATGATATAGTGATATAGTATTATTATAACAAAAATATTAACTTTAATATTTTTAACTCAAAAAATGTTTATTATATTTATATAATACAATTCATATTAGATTCTGACCGTAAAGAGGAATATATTGGTTATACAATGATGTATTTTATTTTTATTTTTTATGCATAGATACAATTTCTCGTGTAAAAGTTTTTGGGTAAAAAGCTTTCCGATATAAAATTTGTACTAGTTGGTACTTTAGAGAAGTCGTTTTTTTAAATTTTCCTAGTGGATTTTGTGCAATAAGAACGACTTCTTAATGAAAAATTTTATAATTTGTATAACAATATAGCTTTCTGATTGAAATAAATTCCAATAGGTACTTTAAAAGGATCATATTTTGATTATTACGGTAGTTTTTTAGTGTAAACAAAAAGTACATTTTATATCGGAAATATTTTATAAATGTAGAGGAAATAACACAATAAAAACTAAAACTATCATGGTTATCTATTTTTTTTTTTATTATTATTATTATTATTATTGCTCAATCGTTTTATAGAAAGAAATGATAGTTATAAATGTAAAAATTATAATGTCATAAACTTGATTTTTACATCAGTGATATAATAAATTATGACACTATATGTATACAGTAAAAATTTCAAAACTTTTTTACTACTTTTCAGAAATTTAAAAAAAAATAATTTGATTCATTATTTTAATGCATAAACATATTATATATATACTTTTTGAGGTTGTAATAATTTAGGTACTATAGTTAGGTTAGAAGGTTTAAATAAGTCAAATTTCAGTTTTATTAGTAGTTTTCTTAAACGTAAAGGGAAAATATAGAAAACTACAGAAAATATTAATAAATCGGAAAATACTACTACACCAATCTCCACCCATAACATAATTATTAAAAGAATAACAACCCTCTACACTGATACCCTTTTTTATTTTAAAAAAAAAATACAACCATATTTTAAGTTTAAGTTTTTTTAAACAATTTAAAAATAATAAATAAAATAGATATATAATTGTAAATAGGTATATACTTTTAATTTGGCCGTATCTATTTCCTCCAAAATAAGTGTATTCCATTTCCTTCCGCTGACTATATACGCTCCTTAAATTTTCTACCAACAAATATAATCTGTAGGTAAATACTTACTGTTACATTTAACTGTAATACTTCACACACTGTATATTGCCAAATTGTTGATTTTCGGTAACACTCATAGGTATTTATTTTTATTTCAATATTGTCTTAATATCTAATGAAAAAGAAGGAATAAAGACAAAAAATAAATAAAAACATATATCTACTAATTATTATTTATTATGTTATTTTTTTTTTCCCTAATAATTCGTCTAACTAAAAAAAATTTGCCTATAATATCAATATAAAAATCTTTTTTTTTATTCATCTTATATAAACAAAATTTAGTAGAAATACTTGTAAATCGAATAGTGTAAAAAATATGTTCTTATAACAGTCAATATAATTTTATTTTAATATAAAATAAATAAATATATATAATGTTTCTATGAAAATGGACAATAAAGGAAAATGATATTTTATTTGTGGAGGAAAAAATAATTTTCTTTTTTGAGGAAAATGATGACACCCCTTTATTTACTATGAATATTGTATAAATCAAATTTTTAAAATTTATTTTTAAATATTAAAATTATTGATTTTTTTCAAATCCATGAAATAAATATTGTAAAAATGTAATAATTATAAAAATGTTTGAAAACTATTGTTATTAAATACTAAATTTCACAGAAAAATGAATACGTTTCCTGTGTTAAAATAATTATGCGATCATTAGAGTTTTTTGAAAAAATGATTTGACAATAATGATCTTCAAATGTACCTACTTGATGTACCTATATCAAATAATTTATTTTAAATAATTTTTTCTTAATGAATACCTATTTTTATTCGGCTACCCTACGTATAAATTCACATAATTGTATTGTAATTCAACATATCACCAAATTAAGTCCAAAATAAGTCACGAATTTTGAAAGTAAAATATCCACAGTATAAAAACTAATAATTTATAAAATTATATTCTTTAATTTTTCAAATTAGAATCTACCAAACACCTTTATTAATTATATTAAATATTTTGGTATATTTATTTGAATATACCAAATAATAGTTTTATTATTTTAATAATATATAATATGTATTTATTGAAAACACCACTCACTCAATTTAACGGCATTCACGGCAAAACACATTCAAGTACACTTCCTCTATAAGTAGTCACAGAGTCAAAATGTAAATAAAATAAGAATATTTATAATGCTCAATGGTAAAGTTCTTTGGTAGCTAAAAAATATTTTATTTTTCATTTTAAAATTTAAATATATACGTCTAGATACAGTTGGTGGAAGTTGAACCTTTAGTCTTCGGACAGGATAATGTATTATTATTATTCGAAATCAAAGATAAACCGTTACATAAAATTGGTGACTATAACAACTATATTTATTATTTTCCCTATAATATTGCCATTATAACAGGTAATTTTCCTTTTCGTTTAAGGGGGAAAATATGGGAAAATCGAAAAATAACTTCTTTTAAGTACCAAAAACACTCATTACTCCAAGACTCCTGATCAATTCCTTCCACCAAATAAAAAAAAAAAATGTATACAGACATGAAAAAAATATACACTGATCGCTTCGCTCAGAATCTAAAAGTTTACATATTCCGATCACAGACTTTAGGTATTCAAACACATAGTAAATCGAAAAATAAACTCTAAATATCTGAATCGAACTTAAAACTGTGATTCGTACCAAAAAAAGAAGTTTGATTAAAAAAATATGTAGTACATATAACCGCCACGGTACGGCAACGGATTGTATAATATTTGTAATTTACAAGATATTTCAAACGCCATAGAATCTTTCGACTGTTTAATTTAACTTTTTTCGAAAAATTTAGTTAGAATTTCCTCAACATAATCCCATAGACATCGTGTGTGTGGCATCCTAGCTCTTAAGTTTAAACTCTCTAACTCTTTTTTTTTTTTTTTTACTTACTCGAATAAATTTCCAAAGTATTTTTGTTCTTTACCATTATGCGTAGGTTATCATAAATTTCTCGGTCCACATATCATTGTACGCAGAACACTGTACGCGTGTCGTAAGATAAATAATATTCTCAATGTAAACGCATCAATTGCAGTATTTAATTTTAATATTACCTTCGCATAACATTATCATACTTTATAGCGGCGCAACTTATGATAATTATAATAATAATAATAATATCATAGTATACATTATAATAATATCGTATTATATATTATATTAGGTAAATAAACGACGACCCAACTATAATAATGAAATAAATTACACGGAAAAGTTAATAAACATCAAACACGTATAATAAATTTAAAACACGATGAGTGTAAAAATTAATATTAGGAAAATTTGCCCCTAAAATCCGCATGGCCCAGATAGCCGAAAAACCTGACTCGGCTCGTTTATATTGTATAATATATACCTCTACGCCGCGTATAATAATATACCCTTAAGGGCTGCCAACAGACTATACAGGGTGAGAACACTCGTTTTCTCGGTCAATTTTTATATTTCCGAATACGTGTACATATTGTTTTTTTTTTTTTTTTTTAATTAATTCAAAGTAATATTGTTATTATTATGGGTAGGTATAATATTATATATTTTTTTTTTTTTTAATATTTTATATTTTTTTTTCGGCGACCTAGTTTTTCAAAAATTTTTTAATTTTCAATTGCAATTATTTTTCCTGTAAATATCGGTGTATTAAAGAGTATAATATATATATATCGATTCGGCCAATATAACATTGATTCCGCCAATACTGATACCAAAACAGGCAGACCGAAAACGATCTATCAGTGCGGTAAATATCCTGTTTCGTATAGAAATGATTACTCTATCCAGACACATATAAACATTGCAGGGTAGAAAAAATAATAAACCGGTATGATTTATATATTATCGTAATGTGTTTTTAACAATTTTGCGTGTATATCGATTATTTATTTATTTATTTACTTGTTAAAACTCCTTTAACGCCACCCATACAATAGCTCGTAACCAACCGTAAACTTTTGGCGATTTCGTATCGAAAAACGTCCACAACATATTAACATCCAGGTATATATATTCGCTCACTCAGACCACCATGTCGAGTAAGTAATATTGCAAATTAAATACAGTTCGGGTGAATCGGAAAATTTTCAATATTAATAAATGGCAACATTGCACACAAAATCTTGCGCGATCGTGTTCCCAAAATGTACACTGTACACAATCGTACTTTACCAGTGTTTAGATATTATATTATCTACATATTATTTAGACATGAAAAATTTTAGGTAAAAAAGGTAAGTGACGGAATAGAAAGGTCGTTTTCAGTCTACCCGTTGCGGTAGAACTGGTCCTGGTAAAAATACTCATTTACCTACAAAAAAAAAAATGAACTTCTGGCGGAATCGATGAAACCCCGTATTAACATATTGAATATTGAACAAATATTTGTGTTTGTAAACATTCAACATTTCGACAGGGATTTCTATCAAAATACGTTATAATACATTTTGTAGTCCCTCGAGCAACTATACCTAGACGGTTCTTCGAAAATATTTTTAATATTTACGTAAACAGACAACAAAAAATGCATGAACCTAACAAATCTTCGAAAATTCTCTGCAACCAATATGCCGAATGCGTTTATAACATAAATACCGTAAAATAATTTCTACGTAAAAAAAAGTACCTATCGAAAATTAATTTAAAAATTATATTAATGAAAGAAAACCCCAATTTTTTACAAAAATTTACTAGACAAATGTACTCATATTGAAATACTCTTTAAGTGTCATAAAAATTATACAAATAGCGAAAACGTGTCACGTTTAGAAAACAATATTTATTTATTTATTTATTTACTTATACATATTAATTTATTGCTTTCAATTTACATTATCCCTACATGGTGGTGTGATAATATTTTTTACCGAGTGACATTAATTTTATATAAAAAAATATACGTAGATATAATATTATATATATCCTGTGGGTCGACAGTGGACGAATGGTCAAAATGCATATTTCGGTGCAAGAGGTCCCAGATAGCAAATGCGGTAGCCGACGGTATGGTGGCGTCTAGTGCATTAAAATTACTACACCCGTCGCTATCAAGAATTATCTTCGACATCCCTAATATATGAAGGTGCAAACCAGAGTATATTAGAGTTTGGGAAATAAGAGGTTGTAAAACTGTTATTTATATAATATATCCTATGACATAAACTATAATTACATAAAAAAAATGTTCTACAATGACGTAAAAGCATAAAAAATAACGTTGGAAAAAAAACAAAAATACATTTAAAGCTAAACAAATAATGTATAATAAAAATTCGATAATCCGTGAGGCTAACCTATATGAAATGAATTATATATTTATATATTATATATTGTATATTAATTATATGTAACTACTGTGTAAGGTTTATAGAAGAAAAATGCAAAAACCATCAATATATTTGTTTATATCATAACATAACAAATGTAAAATAATAAGACCCGTTATAAACGAGTGCTAACAACATATCTATCTCTGCTTGATATGGATATGATCCACTTTAGAAATTACTTTTATGTCAAAATAAAATTGTATGTTAAAAATCTAAAAATATATAAAATTACATTACAATATATGATATATTTAAAAAAAAAATAAATAGGGTAAAAACAAGTTGGAAATATAATTGAGATGAAAATTAATAAAAAAAAAAATGTTTTAATGTGTATATAATAATTATAGTAGGTATACCTGCTATAATTTAATTTTTATTTGATTTTTTTGGTATTTCTTAATGATTTTCTTTTCTTTTAATTAATTATTTTAGTAAAAAAAATGTGTTATATTTCTATAATAGAATCACCCTGTATATTTTTGACATTTCGTTATAATAATTTACACATGCGAGCTATATTATAATGCGTGTACTAGGAATTTAAATAATAAGGTTATTTGCGTAACTCTATATAAAAGGATCGTGTTCAAAGAAATAATAGTGATTATAAATATACTAACAACAACAGTCGTATTATAATAATAATGCAAACTTGTTAGAATTGTAATTTTTTTAATGACAAAGTTACTGAAGCGGAGAAAGTGTGATAAATTTGTTCACCTCATCTCCGAATATGAATTTATTTTTTTTAATTATAAATTTTTTAATTAATTAAAGGTTGTACCTGTATCCTATACACGTATATATACGTATGTCTTATGGTTCAAACTCCCACTTTTTGCAAAATCCTTTATACCCTGATACATTAATTATAGTGTGATTTATACTATTCTACAATATTTTGTACGAAAGAGTTGTGTTTAAAAAGGAAATTGTATAACATTTTTTTTTCGCAAAACAATAATATACGGGTACCTTAGTGAAATATTTTTAGAAAAACCATTATATTTTCATCAATATTGAAAAAATTTTAAAATGTAAACTAATTTAAAAGAATACTCATTAAAAAATAAACTAAAAACTATAACCTATATATCTAATAAATAACAAGAATTATATATAAAAATTGTATTGTTATAAAAAGAAAAAAACTCATAACATAAAAAATTTTAATCTATTCCTCAGAAACATTTCAAAATAATATTGTATTTTAAATAAAAATTAAAATTAAAATTGTAAGTATTATTTTTATTTTTATATTTAATGAGAGGTAGAACATAAAATAAAATTAGAAACAGTACTAACTGCAAACAATATTTACAATTGGGTGGAAATTTGGAGATACTTGGATTTTTCTATGTAAAAAGTTAGAGATCCTCACTTTTATACCACATTAGACGACAATGAGTAGAGCTGAATTTGTCGTTATAAGATAAAAAATAAATTAAGAAGGAGATAGTAAAATGTGTGTGCCTCATTAAAAATACTGTACTAAATGTTTTAAACAAAGAAAGTTTAAGTTCATTCTTTGTGTTCTCGCGTAAATTTAATTTAATGTGTTAAACTATTATAGTGCCTAAAATCTGTTACCATTTTACAATAAAATATCTAATTCATAAAATCATCGAGTCGAAAACCTGATGTAACCTGTAAGCGATAACAATATTTTAACAAAAACTGAAAAGGTACCAAAAATAATATTTTTAATATTTATAACCTGTGTTCGAAAGCAATAAATAAATTTTAATTTAATTTAATTTAAATTTGGCCAAACAAATGCTTTAAACGCATTTATGATTTTTTTACACTAGATTGAGGATTAAAACTTTCACGTTAATTTACAGTACATGTGTACTCCTATTCATTTTAATGTTGTTTTAAGAGCTTTATAAGTCGCGAGGCATGTGTGGAAGTAGATATATACAGTAAGTGCTCTCTAAGGTGTCATATAATCCGATTATCTTGGAAATTCTCAAACCTATGATGGTGCGAAAACCCCCACGAATGTATAAAGTATAATTAAGAAGTACCTACCCCATTGAACACGTAAGCGCTACAACTACGCATTAAAAAAAAAGTCTATCTATTGTAAAATATTGTACCTAATCACCGCTTAAAAAATAAGATTTTTCGATTTTTCTACAATTTTCATACCAACAACCTTTACATTAGGAAAATTAAAAATTTTAATAAATTATAAAATGAATGTGTTTATCTATATACACATACGTAATCTGGTTGAAAAAAAACCAATACCAAAAGTTATATTTTTCAATAAACCGAATAATTATTAATTTACATTGATTAAGGCCAAAATAGCATTATAAATAGGTAGTTATTAGCTCTTTGTCTACAAGAAAAAAAAACAAAACTTATGAGAAGAAATAACAATAACTTCGTCAAAATACAACGTTTTAGTATCCTTATCTTATCATAACCATATCAATGAAAAATGAAAATCGATAAAAAAAAATGAACTAAATAAATAATGACAATGAGAAAGATAAAATTATTTCGTGTTTAAATCTTAAATGTTATGATACTAGGTACGAGTATATCATATAGTATACCCACTATTTAATAACCTATATTTCCTGTACGCGATATATATAAAATTTACTCTTTTAATATGTTCAATAGAAAAAAATATGAATCTTCTTTATAAATAAATAAATAAATGTTAGGTATATTCGGTATAATATATGGAAACTTTCTTGGAATTCTTTAAACTCCAATCAAAAACATTTTTTGCCCATTACGTCTACTGTATATTAATACTTCTGTCGTTATAAGTATCTTGGGACTAGTTTTTTTAAAACAAAAATAAATTTAACGATGACATTTTAAAACTTATACAGTCAAAAAGATGATTATTCATAAAAAAAAAATGGGGGAAATGAATCATTTTCAGTCGTTTTTTCGTTGTTTTACAAAATGTATAGAATGCGCATAAATAAAGTGTAAGTATAATATATAAACTTGAAACCATTTTATTCTTAATATTTATTATCTTAAAAATATATCAGTACACATTAGTTTCACTATGTAATTTAATTTAATTTTGAAGGATTAATAAAAAAAGTCGTTAACATTATAAATAAAACGAAAAATATAGTACGAAACTGAGTTTATTTTTAAAAGGAACCTACATATTCGTATATTGAGCGAAAAATCTTTAAAAATGGGAACCACAATATCATAAAAGATTACTATAATGATATTAGTGACTTAAATTTTTGATATGATATAGAAAACAATATATATTATCTATGTTCTTTTAGAAAGTTTTTATTATATGTAACATAAAAGTAAACAAATTATTAGTTTGTAAATATGGCAGTATTTGTAAATTACAAAAAAATATTGAATACTGATAGTATATGCATTGACCTAACGACAATTTTTTTTTTTCAATAAAATAACGCAATTTGAAGTTGTTTTCTGATTTATAATAATTTTAAATAAATATCTACTGAAAAATCGAAAAATTACCTCTTAAAAATACCAATTAGAATGAATTTGCCACCAGAAAGCTCTATATCCAATAATGTTTACTTGAATCCATTTAAACATAAAAAAAACGTCATTGTAAAACTCACATCTTCCTCACTATGTAAATAATCTAAAATAAAGATAATAGATGATATTATTCGGTATACAACAGAAAAAATTCTTGTTGCTTTAATATTATTGTAGCATTTGTGGAGTTCTCATTGCTGAAAAAAAAGATTTTAAAGAACAAAAATAATGAGATTTCACAACGGTCAATGAAATTAATAGACACCCGCTTTTTAATATTAAGTTAATTTTAACAACATTTTAAGAATATTCTTATTTAAAAAGCCTAAAGGCACTTAACTTCCTATTTAAAGTAATTTACATGTAATTTGATAATTTATTATTTTTATCTAATCCCCAATTTATTTAAAAAACATATATTTATAATTCACGAATTATGAGTAGTATAGGGTACTGGTTATTATTGATGTGGTATATCATTAAAAAAAAATTAATACTTTAAATATTCATTGGATACTAAAAAAAAATTTCTCAGACAACAAATAAAAACGATAATAATAAAAGATTTCCAGAATGTAAAATAATAGTCTATGTTTTAGGGAAATATTTGATTCAGAAAATTAATGATTAAAGTTATAAATTTAAAAAAAATTTACGAATAATATAATTTTTATAAAAACCACTATCGGATACCATAAACTACGATTTTATTTCATTTAAATCTTTATCGACGTGACGGTTTTGTCAAAGATATCAAATTCTATAAATTTTATATTTTTTAGTTATAAATGAAATTTTAAGAAGTATTTCAGTAGATTTATAGAGAATTGTTTATGTTTTTTAAATTATAAATGCATTTTTAAAGTTTTTTATAGTTTTCAGTCGATCAACATCCGGTCTCTAATCAGAACTTGTTTTACGTTTTTGTAAATGTATCAAAAGTATTTTGTTTTTTTTTTTTACTCTCCAACACAAAAACGTAAATAAATGTCGTGACAACAATTATTAGTGTACGACACCGTGATTTTGATAGGTCATTCATCCATGAAGTGTACAAAACAGTGTTTACGAGAAATTTTTGGAAAAAGTGACTGAACATTAAATGCGTATTAATTTTTGAAATATTTCATAAATCCACTATATATGACCGTAATACATCATGTCGGTATTGCTCTAACAGCATGGACCGGTCCGGGTGCCACCCGTTGAGTGCCCATTTCGGTCTTGACAAATGGTTCCCACCGAAAACTATTTAGACCTTTCAAGGAACGTTCCATGGCAGTGTTATCGATTTATTATTATTCAGCTAATTAATAGACGGCTACTGGGACGTACTTTTTCAGCATGTCCCGGGCCTTACTTTTTCACCACGTCCCAGGAGCTGCCTATAATGAACTGAAAAATAACAAATTGATCGAGTTTATTTACATTTGCCATATTGAGTAAAACTGGTTTCGGAAGAGAATAGGTACACCTATACAGTAAATTTCAAGAGGGTCCGACCTAAATAAAATATAATATCTTTATATTTATTGTCAGTTTCAGCAATAATCTATTGTACAGTAATTCGCCGGAGGAACATATCTCTCCCCTAACCCACTATTTTCGAATTCACAGTGACATTTGTGTACTAACAATTACGACTACGGCTATACCACTGCAGGAGAGTAGTTAAGTCGGTTAAGCGTGATAAAAAAATTTTTGAATGAATGAAGGTTAGAGTTAAAAACTCAGTCGTCAGACTTCTATTGCGAAATTACGACAAAAAATGCATGTTCCGGGAAAGTAAAATAAGATTGGCAATTCTAAGTAATCCAAAATGATCCCTGCCTGGGTCCAATAGGACTGAAATAAGAACGTTTGGATCTTGGAACGTAGTTAACGGGTCGCTGGCATGTACTAAGGGAGGGATCTGGGGGGGGGGGGCGCAGGCCATCTTAGAAAAGTCAGTAGCCTCGGTTTTTTAAGCCTTTTATATTCCCTATAAAGGTTTTGTATATTATGTAAACTAAACACTTGCTTGCATCAAAAATAAACGTAAAAATACAAATATTTATAACTTATTAGTTAATACTTATTACCTATTTGTGATTTTTTTTATTCTGAGTGAGGAAACTATAGTGATTTTATAGTGAAGTTTATTTTTTATTATTTTAATTTTTCCAAATGTACATGTTTGTACATAATTTTGTATCATATACAGCGAAAATTCTAACTGGCCTAACTATAGTAGTTACATACTATACATATTAGGGTGGTCCTTATTTTTTAACTTCAAAATTTTTTAGCCAGGTCATCCCAGATTTATTAAATGGTATATAAAAATAATTTCAGTGAAATTTTAACTTGAATACTCAACCCCATCTAGTGTCGCACTAGGGTTGAATTTCGAACTATCGAGAGTGGTTTTGAGTATTTTATAAATATCTCGAAAACTATCATAGATACATGAAAAACTTTAGGGCCAAAAGTGTAGAATTAATTATTTTATATAAAAAAGAATTATTGATTTTCGTAATAAGTTAATTAATTTATGTCAAAGTTCAAAAGTACGTATTTTTTTTATACAAATTACATATATAAATTTTCAGAGTTTTTTTTAGTTTTACTTACACAATTTACAAACCATCATTTTTTTAAAAAAGTATATAAAATATAAAATGATTAACATAAAATTATCAACAAATAATATTCTGACAATTTTTGAGCTTATTTTAATATTTTGACTGAAAATAACAACTGAGTGTCAAAAGTGTTAATTTATATGTAATACCTATGTAAATTATAATAATATTAATAGTTAGATTTAATAGATTTTCTTTAACGTTTTTCTATCGTGTTTTAGATATTTCTTCCGATAGTCTTGAATAGTCTAAAAAAATAATTGTTCACAATTGGTTTTTTAAAAAAATAAATAAATAACAATATTCATAAGATGTATATTAAAAATAATACCTGGAGTAAAAATTGTTATTGATCTTCGTTTTTAGTAATTTTGTCATTATATTCTTCCATTAAGTGGACACCTCTTTTGGCTGTATCATTGACCACTTTTAAAGATTAAATTTTTTTTTCCAGATATGTAGTGATTATTATTATCCCAATAAATAGGATCCAGTTGTAAAAAATCAGAACAAATTCCAAACCTTGTGAACATTTTCCCCGATCTCTTACTTATTAAACTAGTTGGAAGATCATTATTAAGAAAATAAGGTACATCTTCTAATTTAATAAATATATATTTTTTTTTTCAATTTCTTCCTCATCAATTATTTGTAAAATTCGTTCGGCCATTTTACGTTTAATTTCATTACTCATACGATTATCAAATAAAGAAAACAACACGCATTCATCACTTAGATACCATAAGTGATTAATATATTTTTTAGTTGCAGCTTCTAAAATTTTTTTATTGACATTTTTAATAATTGTATTAATTACAATTATTACAATTATAATTTTCGAGCTTTTTTAGAAATATTATATCGTTTAAGGAAGCTTCAATTACGTTTGGCGATGAAAATCAGGCTTGGACATAACACTACTAACTGCATTCCTATCACTAATCTTACATTTGTCTAATGTAGCAGAAAGCCTTGGTATAAAAATATCTTTTCTAGATCGTATTACATATAAACCCAGCAAGTAACTCATATTTTTTCATCTTAATATCATATAAATATAAAAATGAACAGAAATTGTCGTTTTTATACTTAAAAATGTAGGTATCTCTAAAATAGATAATGAATTTTAAAAAGATTTTAGATTATTTTGGAAGATTGTGGATGGGAGAAATATGAGAAAAGCTTGGATATTGTGATATTCTTCAATAAATGAACATGAAAAATCTTTTAAAAACAAATGAAAAATCAATTAAAGTATTTATTTATTTATTAGCAAATTACACCCATTAAACACATTAATTACAAACAAATCGAGAATATGTTTTAGGTGCAGCAAAAGCACAATAAACTATACACTTTCCAATGCCTATGATCCCACTTTTACATATGATTAGGATGGTACTCTTAAAAAGTTGTTTTCTACTTTTTCGAAAACACGTAAGAAAGAACTAAATCGGGAAATCAAAAGAACGAGTTATCTCCTCGTAATTCTGAAAAATAAGAGTTTAAAAATTTTAAATTTTCACAGAGTATGTATTTTACTATTATAATATCTGTATATTACAATTATTCATTTTTCAAAAACATGACTGAAAGGGCCCCGAAAAAATTTGGCTTCCTCGTAAAAAAAATCCTGGCTACGGGCCTCAAAACTGGTCGGTCAGGTCTCATGCATTAAACCTACCCATAGATTGCCACGAGTCGACAACTCCCATCAGGAAAGTCTCAAGAGGTATCATGTATTGTTAGGGTATTACGTTTTAGGTCGCATTTTCGGAACGTTTAAATGAATTATCATCATATCTTTCGCACATAAAATAAACGAATAGTAAATATTAAGGCGCGATAAATCACAAATATTGTGCTCCACATATAGGTAGTAGTTAAATAGGCTTTTTAATAACATTTGTTATATATTTTTAAACAATATATTAAATAATACCTTTAGTATTAAGTATTTTCTTCAGTCACGCGAAGCCTCATTATCGTATTATAAATTATTTTCATAATCTATTGGCAGAGAATCGAAATTCATCGCCCCGCGTACACTCCGCAGTGGTTTTCAATATTATTAACTATAAAAACAAATAAAACATGTAAATATAAAACGAAATTAATTTTTTATACCTACGTGAATAATAAAAATCTAATTTTATTTATTTTTTCATTTTATTTTAAAGCTTTTTGTATACTCGTATTTCTTATAATACATACCTGTATACATATAATATTATTATACATGTGTATATTTTGTTTTCTGTAAGCACTTTTATACAGATGTTAGTGTACATTATGAATATTTCGCATAAATCTCGTGTACATTTATAGTGTAATCAATTAAAAATAGTATGTAAACTTTGTAAATATTGGTTTAATTATATGGTTTAATTTCAAAAAGCAGAACGCAAAATATATCCGATCAGTTGAGGGTGGAATTACTTCGATCGTTAACTAGAATACTGGTGCTAGATGTACTTATTTTGAATGCAAGATAAATAATTTCTTTCTATAAAAAAATTTCCAGCGGATCTTTGGTGTAATAATTTAAAAAAAAATACATTGTAAAATCAATTTGCTCCTCTCAAAATCTAAAACGTAAAATAAAAATATAATCAAGAACACAGTCATTTTATTATCGTTTAACATTAGTATTTTATTTAAGTATCATTTTCATAAAAATTCACTATACTATACAACCTATACTACAAGTTGGTACATAATATATAGTAGTTATTATATTATTTATATTTATAATTATTTATTTATTATTTTATTTATATATTTATATTTATTTATTATTATTATTATTATTATTTAGTATATTTATTTTATTTACTAAACATGCGACTTGCGCCCAAAACTATATAACTGTATAGGCATAATAAACCAATCTAAAATAAAATACTTTAATCAACTAGGTACTTTTTAAACAGATATCTACTTTAAGGAATAGAAAATTTTAGAGATATTATCATTACAGATTTTTTAGATGTATAATATTATTTTTAGATATTATCAATAAGTTATAGTCTACCAAAGTCGATATAGAAATACAGAGAACTGAAACCTTATAAAGAGAATAATAAACTTACTAAGATAACAATTATTCTACTTGAAATTTTCGTACCTTAATCTTCACTCCTTCTAAAATAATATCTAAATTAATTTTCAAAATCAATATAGACGTCTTTTGTACTTACAACACTTTATCCGGTGGTACGCCATCGTCATAATATTTAATTCATCTATATATTTTTATTTCTTCCACAAAACCGTCATTTTATTTCTATTTTTCATTTTTTATCATTTTCAAATTTTTAATCGTGTACACAACAACACACCTACTTATAAAATCAACACATTTAACCAACTCGAATAACCCACTTATAAAAATAAAATCCATATGGTCTTTTAAAATCCCCCTCTGTACGACTCAGATGATAAATGATATTTTGCGGTGAAACCCAAGTTAATGTATACATAAATATATATATATATATATATAATTAACAATAAACATAATAAATATAATACTGTCAAATACTAACAAATCCCCCGACTACAGGATGAGAAATCACACCAACAGACTTGCACAGTTTTATGGAATAAATATGTACGGCTAGGAAAAATTAAATTGTACAATTCAATAAACAGTGTTGAGCATTATCTAAATAATTAAATAATTGATTATTTTACATCTTACACAGATATTTAAAAAAAAAATTAATTTAATGTTAATATAGAATAAGTATTACTAAAATGCACATCTAGTCAAATATTAAATCATATATTCGTTTCATGAAGGACGTTTTGAAGAGGTAAGAATACTATTTAAATTTTTTTAAGTCTCTATAATAAAATATATATTATAAAAATTAAATTATTATCTACTTTAATTTGCTAATTTAATCAGTAAACATAATTCATAAATTGAAATAGGTTATAATTACAATATGTCATTTGATTTCATGTTTTAAAATACATTGTGGTATATGTGCGAACAAAATTATTAAAATCAAATTTGAAAATGAATTAATTTGAGTGCAAATGCACACCTCAAATTACATTAATGTACATATTTTTTTAAAATATTGTAATATATTTCAACATTTGTATATACAAAATAAACAAAAACGTGTCATTTTTATTTAGATTATTTTATTTTAATATTTAGATACATTTTTAGCAATTTTATCTTTTATCTTGACCTAAATAATTTTTAATAATTTATATCTAACACTGTTACGCAGTTTCAGTTTCATATTACTAAGATTCGGATTTTAATGTCAAAAATTGTAAAAAAAATTCCCATGAAAAAAATATATTTATGACCTAAACTTCAAAAAAATTACTATATAATTCACTAAATAGATAGGATATTTAAAAATGAATTTCATATTAATGTATTAATATCGACAATCAACCCTTTAGATCTGCACAGTATAGGTCAAATAATTGTTTTAACTAAATAAAATATTATAGTTTATACAGTTTTGGAAATTGTTTAGTATAGCAGTATTTTTTTTGGGTGATTTTTTATTTGTATTTTATTTTTTTTTTTTTTGATAATAATAAGTATCCCAGCAAATTGAAAATTTTAATTGAAAACTCAATGAGATATAATTGGATATTGATACGACAAAAGCAGTGAAAAAATAATTGATTTTTGAACAAACCTATATTGGTCAACCTTTACACATATTTACACATAATATAATATAATTATTATTTGTGGAACTGTTCTGAAAAAAAAAATACTGTAGGCACTGTTTGTTTTGAATTTAAACGGTTTTTCAAAAGTTTTTCACAAATTTTTCTTTGAAAAAAATAAAACTTATTGAATAAATACTTAAAACCTCATTCATCTAAAGTGTACGACGGTATGTGTCCAATTTCAAAACCAATGAAAGGGAGTTTTGGTGCACTGCTCCTATATATTATATAGCTACTGAAAAGTCAAAACAAATAAACAAAACGCAAACACATCGTCGTAAAACCAATATCACTATATAAACATATATATATAAATATATAAACTTATCACCCCGATTGGAATCTAAAAAGAAACGGTGTAAATACGATTATTTTTATTGCGACTGTTAGTCTACATAATGTATTTTCGAAAACAAAAATTCCGAAAACAAAAATGATTTTATCGTTATAATCATCAGCGATAAAAATCCATAATATTTTAAAATGGAAAACGTTAATAATTTGAATTTTTTGTAACATTTAAAACGTAAAACGTCTTGTCATTTAAATTTATTTAACGTTCAAAAAACTATATATTATGATTTTTTTTTTTTTTAATAATTTAAACGTTACACAATAACACAATAAATCGCTACATTAAATAATCATCATATTTTCAAAAAAAAATAAAAACCCTTTCTATGATTAACACTAATGATTAAAAGACTGTTTATACCTAACCACGGACTAAAAATTTCTCACCCGATTTACACTTGATACCTTGTGAAACTTTGAATAATCCCATAACATGGAGCAATATTTGTGATTACAATATTTTAGAGATAAGAAAAATTTATGCAGAAATGGGAAATTATTATTTTTATTAAAATGTATTAATGTTTTAAAACGATAAGCTTAACGAAAAAAATAATATATCATTTTATAGCCCTGTTTGTAATGCAATTCTGGAAAAAAAATTACCATATAGCTCAATTATAATATCTAAAAGTAAAACGTAGAAAATATTTACTACAATTGACGGATTTCGATGAACTTCGGACACAATTCAAAAAATTTGTAACATAAATAAGTAGTATGGGAACCAAATTAACATTATATTTTTATATTTCACTATATTATTTAAATATAAATTTTGTTATTTATTTCTGTCTTTAAAAATTCATATCACACTTTAATGATTAAATCGATTTTATGTACAATTAAATTACTAAAGCTTTCTCCAAATATTATTATTTAGCTTACTCAACCTAAGAACATCAAAAAATTATGTTCTCTATGATTATTATATTTAACTGACAATGTTTCATGTAATTGTTACCTACTTGAAATAATGTGAAATATTTTTAAAATACTTGTTATTTATTAATTTTCAAGACATAAATGGATGTTTTTGACATTTTTCTATTCTTTGTATGATTTCAAAATCTAAATTTTCTCTTAGAACGTTTTTGATTACTTTGATTTCTTATTTGTCCAAATTACAACAAAATAACCGAAATGTGTTTGGTTTATAACCGGCTTTCGTACAATTTTCCTATTTTTTCGCAGTTTTTCTTTAGTTATTCTATATAAATGAAAAACTACTGAAAAATGCAAAAACTATTATTTTCAGTATTTTCAGAAAAAATATACGAGAGATAATTTTTGGAGTCCAACAAATACTTAAAAATTATTTTGAATATTCATAGATAAATATTATAATATTTGTAATATTTTCTGACTGCTATTAGAGGGTCTTAACTCCCCAGGGCCCCAACCTTAACATCGGCTAAAATATAACTTATTAAAAAAATGAAAGAATTTCGTAAACAAGAAATATAGTTACCGTAGAAACCGGCAAAAAATGATTATACAAATTGATATGCAACTCCATATTTCATAATTTTCCACTCGTTAAAAACCATAATAGTGGTCGGTGATAATAGAAGATTTAGAAAAAAAAAAATGATATATTAATACATATAACGAAATTTCGTAAGAAATTCAGTATTAATATTTTTAATCAAATCCTAAAAACACGAAAAAAAATTATTTGATTTGCATGTTATGTTTAAATATCGATTAATTGTTCTAGATATTACATATGGGACTGGCTGGTAGTTAACGTTTCGTATTTTATTATTAACCAAACATCTCGTGGTAACAATAATATTTCTTGTTGGTTTAGAAAACCCGTTGAGATATCGTCGAAAATCAACAATTATTTTTGCTCAGATTACGTCAAACGTGCGAATATCGAGTGCGGGAGACCGACCATACTTAAGTTTCTACCCTGTATTTGTTATATATATATATATATATAGTATAGAGAAAATAAATAACACTAAAGCCCCGAAGGGGCAGGTTGTATTTCGAGTACAAACGTAACTGCGATAAAAATCTCTGCTGATATACAGCGGGCGTATAATATAGCGTACTGCAGCGGCCGGCTTGCAGGTACTTACGGCCATATTAATATCCATCGGTATTTCAACGTCAAATTTACCGGTCCTCAGCCTTTCGGGCGGGGGTGCATACACGCCGTTCTGTCACCGACCAAAAAAAAAAAGCCCCTTTAAATGTGATGCATTTAAACGGACTGCGAAATCCGCGGGACTACTCTTTCACGGTGGCCGGGTACATTTTTTTCTCATTTTGACCATACCGCCTATGTCATTCAACCGTAAAAACGATCGATGGTCACTTTTAACTTTTTACACTTTTATAAATTATATGTAGACGTAAAAAATATAAATCTATTGGATAACAGTCCGCTAAATTTCCTTCAATTATATGAGTTTTTTCTTTTTTTTTTTTTTTTTTTTTATTATTTGGCAGAAAACTATTCGCACGTATTGGTAAATACGTACGTCGTCTCGTGTACAATAGCAATAATATAATATATTCGTATACGTTTTATGTATGAGTATACGACTATACGAGTATACGCAAAGTTGGGTAAAATCCTTTCGAAATTGAATTTTAAATTCCAAAACCTTGACTCTAATCCTTTTAACGGTTTTGTAAATAAAAATCTGTCCCGGATACAGGTGTTGGAAGTTGGTTCATCGTCCCGTCGACCCTCGGACCGGATAAGTGTAGTGTTATTATTGCTAACTATTATAACCAAATATAAATCGCTGTATACCTCGAATTGCTCATTTTTATGTGAGTTTTATTTTACGATTTTAAATATAGGACGTACTTATCATAACTTCCTTAGCTAATATATTTTTATAAAAAAAATACAAAATTTTTAACCAAACGACGAGCAATATAAATTGATTTTAATATTATGTATTTTTTATGTATATCATCACTCACCACCATTGGCTTTTTTTACTTTTTTTTTTTTTTTTTTTTTTAATATCAAACTATTTAATTGTATTTCAATAATTATTTTTATTAAGCTTAAAGTGTATTTATGTTCTATATTTTTTGTTATTATAGTTATTCCAAATTATAAATTAATAATAAATTATCGACTCTGATTGACAATCAGTTTACAAAAAAAATTTAAAACTTATAATGCAAAATAAATTGCTTTTCAAGAGTTGATATATAGTATATAAAAACATCAAGTCAACCCAAAATTACATTGAATTTAATGTAAAAATAATATCGTAATAATATATTCAAAAAAAAATCCTTTATGGATCAAAATTTAAACGGTTTTACAAAACCAATAAAGTTGTAGACTAAATATACAAATAACTTTTAAAAATATTTTGGTATTGTAGTTTTTTTCCTAATTGTATTTGTAACATCAAAGTTTGGCAAATAAATATGTATAATTTACATTATCAGTAATTTATTTTATAACCGTTTGAAGTATAACGCTGGCAAATTTTTACATTGTAAATAATGCACTTATGTACCTTTATGTTTCCCAACGCAGATACGTACCTATATTGCCTATATGAAACGCCGTCTTAGCATTTATTTTTATTTTTACTGAATTGTTTTTATGTTGCACAATATATTTAGGTATATTAATAAAATGTATATATTTTGCGTGAATATAATTACTAATTTAGGTAATAAGTACTAACACTTAAAACATCAATAAATTTAAAAACTATACTTTAAATACTCATAATATAATATGATATATTGAAATCATATAAAAATAATAAGCTAATAGATTCAATATTCGATATTTATACCGAATAAAATAATAAAATTAAAATAAATAATAAAACTCCATGCTCAGATGGCCTTTCATAAAAAATAATTAAATGTCAAAAGTACAAAGATAAAAATTCGTAAAAAAATTTAATATTTTTTTTTTTTTTAACTCGAAAATATAAAGCCAATTTTTTTTAGTGGTTTAATGTAGGCAATTTTTTCTTGCATTTTAACATTATAAGTTAATGCCCCGTCGTAATCGTTACCAAGAAAATATATTCGTATGTAAATTTATATCGAAACATAACATACCTATAGAAAACATACATATACGCAATAATCATTAAAATAGATTATATGATTAATATAATCGTTAGGAATAAAATGTTATTTGATTCTCAGACGTACATTGACAATTACTTTTTTATTTTCTCAATGAACAATTAGTCAAATTTAAGTTCAGGAAAAGCATTAACCTACTAGTCGTAAATTTAATATTGTTTTATTTGACATCTTGATTAAAAAAAAAACTTCCATTCGATTATTTGAACTAAAAACGGTGGCATTTCCTTCGAGCGAATTTCGGAATATCGTTCGGATAAATCAAAAAATACTCAACAATATATTCTGTAGAAAGTTTAGATTCCATGTGCTTTAAAGCCAATTTGCCAAAGCAAATTGTAAAAAAAAAAATGTATATCTAATCAGTAATCATATATAAAACATTATTTATATTTAATAAAATTTATACTAGACACTACTTAGTTGATCAACATCAACTAAAGTAACTACTATTTTTTTGCACTAAACTAGTAGATTTAATAATTTCATAAATAGGATAGTTTTATCTGATAATATCCACTAAAAAAAGATCAAACACAGAAATTATTATGGTCTCCCTATAAAAATATAAAATGGTAATTTTAACACTATTTAAGCCTCACAACGTTAACCTATCGTAATATAAATTATCATAATAATACTTCTTGCCCTTTAAAATAAAATCGAATATCAATTGTATCCCTATATATAGTACCACAAATAGTTTTTATATAAAAATTAATTTGTTTAGAAACAAAACAAAAAACAATGAAACATAATTAAAATTTGTATAAGAAACAATATTATAACATTATAGGATACAGATTATTATTCAAAATAAATTAATCATACAAACGACAATTTACACGTCAATTAGAAATTATATTAATTGTTTTATAAAATTTATAAACAGGAAATGTGAACGAAATACAATGATTAAATTGCGAAATCAATATAAAAACAAATAATAGCTAATGGATTAAAGTATTAAACAAACGCTTCAATCAATCATTCTACAAATCTACGAAATGCCATTAACTATAAATATCAATAATTTAAGAGATATTCAAAACTAATTAATAGTAATTATTATCAAAATAATTTTTAATGAATGTATACTCATGAGATGTTATTTTTTTATACATATTCATTACTTGGTAAAAAGAAAACACTGGAGACCATTTGATACAAACCAAAAACACTTAAGGTAATAGCTGCAAAAACTTAAAATATAAAATACCAAGAAACTATACTGATATTTTGTGGAAACGTCCCATTATACTTCCTTCGGAATAATTATAAAATAATATTTTTAAGTTGTAAAATGTAGACGTTTAGATATATTAAGTGGAACGTGGAAATATCTCGTAGAGAAGTTGGTAAACTCCTACATGTAATAAAAATAATAAATTTGTATTCAAAATAATATACCAATCTTAATATTCAAAATATAATTAATTTTTAAAAATTAAAATTTATCATAAAATCCTTTGAATTATTCAAAAATAAGTATCTGTCTTATAAGGAGGAACGTGAAATTAACATTGTATTTTCAGCAATTATTTTCAAAGTACATTCTACAATATCCGTTATAATTTGTTGGACACTGTTAAACAGTTGTTAGAATTTATTGAAGGTCCCTTTTTTTTTCCTTATTCCACATTTTACTTTTTAATGCGTTAATTTCAAACCAGCACAAGAGTTTGTTAAAAACCACAAAAAAAAAAACATAAAAAAATTAATTAATTAAAAATAGTCTGAAATATAAATTTCCAATGACTTCCAAAAATTATATTGTTGTATAGTTTTTGCATAATTTTAATCAAATATAATAATAATGAACGTATGCAGTTAATATTATAAAATTTAGCGCGTGGGATAAATAAAATGGAACTCTTACAATATCCAACAAATGAATACGAATACTGTTGGATAAGTTTTAAAAAGTTCTACAAAAAATATAATGCTGACTTCACGACCCTCTTATCAGATCTTTATATGTAAAAAATCGATTTTTGTTAGTATAAAAATATATTCTATCTATAACATGTATGAACTTATAGTATAATAAGTTCATGTAGGAGACTATCTCTCGTGTTGTCCGATAAAATGGTATCCTATGTAAGAAAATTCACATGCAGCTTTTTATTATTGTACAAAGTATTGTCATTTTTCGTCTATCAACTGAAAAGTAACATATTATTTTCAAAAACGAACATTTGTAAATACTCAAAACTAAAATACACTGCTTGTAACGAAGCATTCCACACAACAGCCCAAACGCACAAATAACGCATGCATTCACGACTTGAATGTTAATTATAATTTGTTTAATTAATACCTGCGAGTTGTTAAATTCGTATTTGTTTTTATATTAACACATACCGGAGTAGTATGACTTATTTGCATATCGTATAACTACTGGTGGAGTGTGCATTGAATAATAATCAATTTAGTGTCTACATTATAGTATCGGAATAAAAATGCAATAATAAATTTATGACTTGACATTCCACATAACATAATACGACCTTTCTCCAGTGTCAGCTAAACCGAGTAAACCCTTTGGTTAAAGAACATACTCCTAACACTCCGGAGTTCTCCGGGGTAATCTAGGGTTCTACTCTCGTGTGGATCTCTTTACTATGCATATTTTCAGAATCCAGTGTCCCTGTATAAATATTAGAACTCAATTTTCCGATCCTCGTTCGGATATTTTTATAATTTAATAAAAATATAGATAAATATTTAAGATCGAATTTAATGGAAATATGTCAATGGAATTTGGAGCTCATGACTTACGCCGCAAAATCTATTGATTAGTTATTTCTTTCGTGAGGACTCTAATAAAAAAAATTTTACATTGAAAGAACTCTAAGAAGAAACCACTAATAATAATAATTTATGTATAGTATATGTATAGATGATTTGAAACCGTCAATATTTAGTAGACTATTAAAAAATAAATAATAAATATAAACAAATTTGACGTACAGTATGACCAACTAAACTGAAAAAAACACCTCTTAGCCTCTTTTAGTTTTCGTCTTTTCACGTAGTTCTTAATAAAACTAATATTATTATTACACAACACAAAATATTAAATAAATATTTTGAAATTCAAACTCAAATTTACCTTGTTGAAAATGTAAATAATTATTTTTAATGTTATATTTACAATCTATTATCATAATTGATGCGCATAGTATCAAAGTCAGCTCAATCCAATTTCAGAAATTATTATGAGTAAACTTCAATTGAACTAGTTTTGATGTGAATCCAACATTTGACAACATTTTTCAATGAGAATGAGTTGATTTTGTTCAGAACCTACTTGGAAGGTTATATATTGGACCCGAGGCTTAAAAAAAATGCTAAATACTACTTTGCGCCTCAATTATTAATTACTAAATAGTACATGTAAAATACATATAATATTTTTCTAAACTCAATAAATATTCGAAAAAATGATTCATTTTTTTTTAACTAAAACATCTTTATAACGATACTATTTCGTTAAATCGCCAGTTATATCCCTCATGGTCAGCATGTAGAATCCAACTGCTCCTTAAATAGATAAAATTAGAGATATAAATATAGACAGCCCATTTATTTGAAAGGAAGAAGGAAACGTGTAATGTGTCGTAATAAATATATTTTTAAGGCAGAACAATGCAATTTTTCCGATTATATTTAGTTTCTCAAACCGGCCATCTAACCTAACAATACGACTGCAAAGACATTTACATTTCAAATGTAATAATTATCCCAATATTAAAAGGATTATTTTATATCGATTTATTTGTTTAGTATTTGTTATGAAGTTTGTTTATAACTGAAGATACTGTAAATTATCATTATTATTATTATTATTATTATTATTATTATTATTATTATTATTATTATTATTATTATTATTATTATTATTATTATTAAAATATGTAGTTACAATACATTTTAAGGGAGTTTTTACCAACTCTTATTTCTGAAAAGAATTCGTGATCATCGCTGTGTGTAGTTTAATAAACTGACATTTATGGAGTAGGGAAAGAATTTAAATAATAATTATAGTATAAAAGTGATCATGATACAATAATATTATCGTTATCCTCTGCGGTGGTCATGGTTTGCGGTGAAACGATAATATCATTACAAATAACAATAAAATATAGTTTTCTTTTTTCTTTTGTAGAAAATAAAAGGATAAAAATTGTACAATAAATAGTGCATAATTATATTATATACTGCAAGGATGGTCAGCGAAAAGAGACTTGTGAGCCGCAAAATATAATGAAAAATATGTTGGAAATAGACACGCGGCAAATATGTTAAAATGTTTAAAAAAAAATAAAAAAATAACCTATTTAAATATTATACATTTAAAAACATTATATTTTTTTTTTATTAATAATTGTAAAAACTAAAATTATAATTTCATAATTAATACATTTTCAAATGCATATTTTTAATTCGATTGTTTTTAAATTGACAATTTTACCAAGTATCTAATAATTCGGTATATTTTAACGATCGAATAGTTAGTCAATCGATTGTTTCCATCTCTATAGTATATATATTTATCTATCTATTTTATGATATATATATATATATATATATATATATCGAATACTCGATAGTATATAGATTATATTCCATTTTTAATTTTTGCGTAAAGTACAAATCACATATTCTACTGTCTGAGCATGTGGTGAAAATTACATATCTATATCTTAGTACAAACTAAAGACCTATATTTAAAGAATATTTAATCAATTGCAACTGTATTAGTAACGCAATATTTTCAAAATCCATATTTTCCAAATACTTTACGATCCTTCTACTATCTATTTGTCACCCTAACCTATCCTAACCAATTAATTCTCGTCGTTCAATTGAACAATTAGTTTTCTTTTTTTTATGTCCCAAAAAGTCCACAGGTTTCAGACAAACACGTGCCTATGTGTTACTCTTCAAAAAAGGGAAAAAATGAAAATAATTAACAACCCTCCTACTCAGTACATATTTATAATTTAGAATGTACCTAAAACTGATGAGGATTTATCGTGTGTTCACAGGCGAACACCCGGCAGCCATGCAGCACGGCAATCGGAGTGCGGTCAGTGGCCAGATGACCGTTCACGTGCTGGCCCTGTTCAGTCTAGTCATAATGCTGTCCAATCCGGTACTGTTCGGCCACTGAGGAAAGTAAAACGGTGGACGAGGTGGCGATTACGTTCGGTTTCAACCTTACATAACCTAACGGCGCCGACTTGTCCGACTTGACGTTCCGGTAACCGTGACCACTGTAAACTATTATATTCTTCTATTTCGTCGCGGCGATGGAACGAGAAGACGAAGATCACAATTTTCCAACGTTTTCCTCCTCTATTTCTTCTTCGTCGTCGTGTCCTTTTTTGGAAAAAAATAAACCAAAATTACTACTTTTAAATACGTCTCACGTGTACATAATATATATTATTATATATCATATATATATAGACCCGACAGTATTTATACGTATTATATATATATATATATTGAAAATAATTAATGTAAGTATAATGTCGAGTTTTTAGTTTTTTGATTTTTAGGCGTTTTACCCGCGGTAACCGTGTTTCCGGGACACTTAGAATGAACGGGTTCTAAATTTAAATTAAAATTTTGCAAAATCAACTTTTTTTAACCACCTTATTGGCATTTATATCGTGTAAAAAAAATGTTTATTCATACAAACTCTATTCTACGTGATTTTAAAATATAATGACGATATAGAATCTCAACTTACTCATTCTAAGACGATGAATAATGTCATATATACGCGTAGGCTTCGAATTCTGAAATGAATTTTGAAACATAAAGAAAACAACAATTTCACGGGCTTCAAAAACCCAAATTTTAAAATAACTTCAACCCTCCGGCCGCCTTACTACACTTGGTCATGTGAGGGCTCGGTGTATTTTTTATAATGATAATATATGGTCGTTTATTTGGTTTATCGATTTTAGAAACAAACAACAAAAATGTATAATATATTTTCCCGAACTATACTAACTATACTAACGGATATTTTGTTTTTCGTTTTTTATTATATTATATTAACGGACATTATTGTTTCCTCTTCTATCCGTTTGGTACATAAAAATATTACAAAAATAAATATTACAATCACTAATAAATACACTGAACAGGGATGAACAGTGAGGTCAAACAATTTTTGATAGTATTTTTTTATCTATTTTTTTTTTTTTTTTGTTAGCGAACAAAACGGAAATAGTCCTTTTATCATCGTGTATCCACGGGATTCCGACTCTTTAAACATCATATGCGTGTGCACATAACAAGAATATAATACACTTCCACCAAAGCTATTATATACCTCTAATAATATATAGAGATACTATTATATTTATGGTGAAAATTAAAGTAAAAATTATATTGAAATAATTTTACTTTTAATCATTTTCGGGACCGAAACAATCGTGTGCGGTCTATATATTATCAAGTAAGTATATAAAATGTTTTAAGCTGTCATTTAAAATAACCTATAATATTCTCTCCTGGGTGTTTTTGTTTGGCTCAACGTTAATTATTTCGAAGTACATACTGCAATTCCGTAATTATTTTGTACCGATATAGTACATTCAAGATAGCCATGAATATAATATTTAATATATTTATTTAATATAACTATAAAAAACTTACAAGTTTTTATGTTTGTTCGGAAAACATTTAACAATGAATATTATACCAGTTATATATATATAAACATAACTCAAAAATGAAACATGTTTTCATTTTATTAATCAAAAAACTTTAATATTATTAATGCCTGGAAAATAAAGATATTTAATAAAAATTATTACAATACTAATTAAAAGTCTAAATAACAATATCAATATTTTTGTGAAACGTTATTTTTTCTTCCATTTTTTAAATTATATAAAAAACGGTGAAATATTAAAAATATCTCTTACTCTCTATCATTCTTTCTCTCTCTCTCTCTCTCTCTCTCTCTCTCTCTCTCTCTCTCTCTCTCTCTCTTTTTCTCTCTTTCAATCTTTCTGAAAATAAAATGATTCGTATAATGGGCAATACAGAAAAAGAGCAAAACTAGACAATTCGTCCCCATCTCCTATCCGATTCTCCATTTTAAAAATTCATACCTGAATTCTGGATTTTTTAAATCTCGATTTTTTTTAGGACTTGGATTTTTTTAAATCAACTGTTGAGGATTTCGCTCAACTCTAATGTTGCATTATAATCGAATAAACTAAAATTCCGTTTTAACAAACGACACAAGCAATTAGCCGGTTGACAACATAGTATAGCTGAAATCCCCTCCCCGTAATATCGGACACGACTGCGACCACCGGTGCACGTCGCCGCCGCTCCCGTAAATTACTACCACGGTTATCCATTATAACCGCGTATATGGTTACTACATTATTTTATATACGTTCGTTCGATTTTATAGTGACCCCCGTTAAGCCGTTAAAATCCTATACTCGGTGTATTATTATTATTATTATTATTATTATTATTATTATTATTGTGTTATTAGCAGCAGGACCGTGTGTAGAACTATAATATACGTGTATAATATTATATATCCTTTCATTTAATGTACGTTTATATACACGTATAAACCGGTGCAGCAGATATACATGTTTTGATAGATACGATAAAAGTTAATGCACCGAAAGAATTCGATTTACGGTCGCAGCGTATACACGTACATATCATATATATTATATAGATTCAAAGCTTATCCTCTCCTCTCCCCTCCCCCCCCCCCCGAATAGTATATTTTATAAAACCACCGACCAAAAGTCAATTACCCGATTGGTAAATAGTGTATACTTTTTGTCGGTATATACGAGTATAAAATATGATCTCACCTTTTTATCGGAATCCAATAGCGAAGACGAGTCAATATATATATATATATATATATATATATATATATATATACATTATCATTATTATTGGTAAACTGCTTCATCTGCAAGATGTTTGTCGAGGATAATAATCGTACGAATTCGGCATACGTCCAATCGTACCGTAAACGGTTGTGACTGGCAATCACGGTTTACTACCCAAAGAGACTATATATTATACGTATATAATGCGAATCGCGAGTCTCTGCAGGATGTCGATGTCATTGTACCGACAATGTTTGCAATTTATTTAAAAATGTAAAATTATGACGCGAAAAAAAATCCTAATATTACCGTAGGTATCTATAATCTAATCGAACACATCCATACAATGTGTATGAAAAAATTTACGATCAAAACGTTAAACATTTACATTCACGACCAGCTATAATGCATAATTGTTATTTTTATCACACAATACAGTCTACACAATACTTTTTTAATTCTGACAAATTATCTATATATCATTGACCCGATCATTTTCATCGCGAAATTCTCATTTCGGAAACTGTACGACTATTTTCCCATATCTCGCAAGACGGTTAATAGGGTAGGAAATTCCGCCCCCCTTCCCGTTCACAAAAAAAAAAACCATTATATTATTTTATTATTATATTATCTCGAGTCCGTCTTAGGTACGCCTACGTCATGTCTCGTGTTTTTAAACAAATGTAGCATACTATTGTATCGTATAATATGGGTATATTTAACCTAACGTTATATACGAATTTCGATTATTAAACCACAAAAACGAACCTCATTGAAAATCGACAATTTTTAAGTCTCGTTTCGTATTAAAAATAATCGTTATTTTCAAACCCTCTCCCGCTCTCCATTCTAAACCTTTGAATCCGTTCTTGGCCGATCTCCGCGCTGTGTGTACACTCGAGTATAGAGTATATTATAGATACAGCTGTAATCATATAATATAATAGAAATAAGAATAAATTACTATACTTTCGAAAACTATCTTTTTTTATTCCACCGTTCCGAGTATTTATTGAATTTTTCGCTGTGGAAAATGAGAACGCTTCATAAAAATAATGCCACGTTTCACTCCGTCCGGGCCGCCGGTCGGTACTGTGACTTCCGCCGCCACCGCCGTTCCGTCCTCCGGGGGGGACCTTGGAAACGGACGTAATTTCTTCTACCCCCGAGGCTATTAGAAAATATGGAATCCACGCAGTCATAAATTCACATATTCCACAAACTGAAAATACTACCGAGCCAGTATATATATATATATACATAATACGTTCTCAATAAGTTCGGTCGTATAAAAGTTGGTCTAAAATTGACACGATAACACTGTAAACACGCGTAAAAATGAGTCAAAGGCTTTACGCCACCGCTGTCGGTTTTATATTTATTCTCTTTATACGCGTTTCTCGTTACTCCATACATACATCTACACATTTCGATTACTTTGCATACACAGCCCGACGATCGTAAAAAACACGGTAAATTAAACATACGTATAGGTGGTGTATGAAAAAATAATAATAAAAAGAACCGTTGTCGATTCCGCGCTATACCGCGGTAACCAACATAACCAAACTTCGAGTTAAAATCGATGTATTCGATGTATAGAATATATTCGGTTTTCACAATATGATATATTCACTAAATATCACTTGGCACGCTCGCCCCATTTTTAACCCTTAATTATATATGTTGTTTTTTTTTCATGTTTAATCGTTGTTTGTGTTCACCAATATTATTTTCTACCTCTTGTAAATAGTGTATTGTTGGTTTTTTTTTTTGTCAAATGAGAACCGTGCTTTTTTGCAGTAAACTTTTCTGAAAATTGTGAAGTGTCGAAATAAACGTTCGGACGAGTATAATTTTATTGTTTATTTTGGTTTTTTTGAAAATTAAAATAATTAATTTTATTATTTCTAAAAACTTTTAATTATATTAAATACTTGACTCTATAGATCTATAGATCACTAATTAATATCTTTTACAATTCAAGGAGACTATATTATATAGTATCCTCAATATAAAATTACTTGTTCCACTGATGATTTTGATACACACAAATCTCAAGAACAAATTTTCCTTGGAAAAAAAATTTAGTTTCCATTTAAAAAAAAAAATGACCACCGGACACTCATTCTTTAAATGACATAAAAAAACAAAATATTGAAAAACATAGTTTTTAAATATTCTATTACCTAAAGATATACTTTAACATTAAAAAAAAAATTATCTAAATCAAAAATATGCGTTGTCAAGCAAAGTTAAATCTATTTTAATTAAGTTGTTCCTATAATGAGTTGATTATTATTTTTAAATATTGACTATTTTAACGTATAAAGCTTAAATTATTAAAATATCGATTTATTTTTTATTTAATTTATTTTTTATTCTACCGTCATATAAAAAAAATTATGTAGTGTATGTTTTTTGCTCGAATGATAAGTATATAGTATAGATAATATATAAACAGATTAGTTAGTTTTAAGAAACTTTAAATATTTAACTTAATTCAAATGTTTAACTAAGTTAAATTTATATTTTCCTTTTTCCTATTGACTTTTTATTAAACTTATCTAATATATTATATTGATACTTGACTCAACGAATTAAAAAAAATCGATTAACTTGTATGATTTGTAATTAAGGGTTAAGAAATGTGGGCGTGAGCATTGCTTGTATATAGTGAATCGCTCAATTGTACCCTTAAATTAAACGTTTTTTTAACGATTATTTTTTACGATATCTTATAAGACCTATTGCATTACTATAGCCAATATATTATACTACCAACTATACTATACGAAATAACCTTTTTTAGCCATCTTTGTTTTACCATACGTAAACACAAACTCATTTGCAGTAACATTTTATACTCAGACGCAAACGTTCGTTTTTAAACGGTAAATTTTGTACAGTACCTATATCATAATTATTCTCGAGATATCATTTTATAAATAATAATAATAATAATAATAACAATAACAATAATAATAATAATAATAATAATAATAATAATAATAATAATAATAATAATAATAGTAATAAGAATAATAATAATAATACTATGGTGATGAAAAAGAAAAAATATATCGTCAAAATAAATTGCAACGCAGCTATTCTTGCTATATCAAACCCAGCCCGGTAGAACTCTCTTGCACATAATTCAATACCCCATCATCGTTGTCGTAGTTTTCGAGAATCCAATTCCCTCGCCGATATTTAGGGTTCAATAATGCAGTCATTAAAAAGTAAAAACGAACTTTAAACCTAAGAAATGAATCCATTAAAAACATGTTTTCCCGATAATCTTATTTCGCCCACATTCACCATCCGAATCGCTGTACAGCCCATATTTCCCAACAATCACGTGTGCAGAACCAAAATACGAAAGACAAGAATATTTACACTGCTGTAACGTGTGATTTTATGGTTTTTTAGCCAAATTTTTTTTTTTTTTTAATTTCAAATACACCCATTGAAACACCTCGCCAAGACACGGTTAAATTTCTCATATTTTACGTAGTATGAAATCGTATTTTTTTTATGTCGTTTTTTGATCGAACTATCAAAGCACAGAGCAAAAAATTTAATCAAAGAAAATGTAAATTTTTCCGTAGTATATACTATATAGCTCCAATGACGCGTTTAAAAATTACATTAAAAATATATTCAAACGTATTTGGACTGTTTAATATTTTTCCAAATATTTACCTAGTTTACATTGCTATTTAAGATAACTAAAAAAAATTCGAGTACTGTATTTATAGCATTCTCTTAAACCCAAAGTATACACAATAAACCTATATATTCTTATACGTGAATAGGTCATTCTTAATGCGATGCGCGTATACTAAGCAATTCAAAAGTCACGTACTCGCAAAATTACCAGTTTTAAAAAAAGTCTAATAAATTCGAAAACTCTCATTTGGATCTTATTAATATATATAAGTATATTTATAGTATACACGTATTTTAAGAACAATACGCGTTTTCTCGGCCTTCAGGCTATATACCTTTAGATCTCTGGACCTTTGGACGAAAGAGCAAGATTTATTATATAGGCTTATACGTGATTTAATATATATTTTTTCTGGACACGAGAAATGGACGTTAATAATAATAAATTTCATAAATTACAGTAAAATCTGTTTAAAATAGTACGCTGAATAACGTATAAACCTGTCTTACAATATGAAAAAATAACGTAGTGCCGAAAGTCGTTAATCGGGGGAGAGGAAAAAATATATATCCGATATAGTTCACAGTAAGACTGGTGTTGATCAACTTCAAAGGGTAAACCTAAGTCGAAAAAATATCTATTCGCTTGATTATCAAAAAAAAATTGACATTTGTATATGTATCGAATATAACGTAATGAAGAACAAATTACTTTAATGACTTTTTAAAAGCTACATTGTCTAGTAACAAAAAAAAAAAAAATAAAAAAAGCCCTAATTGTGATAGTTTTTGAACGTGAACTTACATTACATTACATTTTGTAATTGAAATTTTCTTGTTTTAATTAAAGCGCACGCCGCCTGCCTAATGTGCCGATGTAACTGAATGTATGAGTGTGTATGCGGAGGTCGTATGCGGGGGAGCTGAACAATCGACCGACAAGGACAATCGATCGACAGGATAATAGACCGACAGGACAATCGGCCGACAAGAACAATCGACCGACAGGAATATCAACCGACATAAAATTATAATTTTATTTCATTAAATTAAATATGTGAGTACATTAAAATATTACGAGTTGTGTACTGCGAAGGGTGCCGGGTTCAAACCCAAGGTGGTATTCACGCTGTTTTTTTTTCATTTTTTTTTTTTTTTTCAAGTAAGTTATATGATAACTAAAATACATAGTTGTTTTAACCAGTAAATTATTCTAGTAATATAGTAATTTTAACTAAAAATAGGTGACTAAACTTTTTTGGTTATTTTGACTATGAACAGAGCTGTCCCATATGTAGCTCCAGTTTTTAGTTAAATCAACTTTAAAACCAGTTAATTTAACTTTACTATTTTTTCCGTGTAGTATATATTTATGTGGTAATAATATACAAAATATTTTAATGTACTCATATGTTTTATTTAACGAAATAAAATTATAATTTTATGTGGGTTAATATTCCTGTCGGCCGATTGTCCTTGTCGGTCGATTGTTCTGTCGGTCGATTATCCTTGTCGGTCGATTATCCTGTCGGTCGATTATCCTGTCGGTCGATTGTCCATGTCGGTCGAATAGTTGCCGGTCGATTGGTTGTCGGTCGATTGTCCCAGACCCCGTATGCGGACCCGGAACTCGGACTCGGTCATTGAATCCGGTCCCGGGCGTAGGATGTAATGATACGAATTCGGATAACCACGATCGATGGTTGAAAAATTTGCACAGCTTACCTGATAAATTTTACGAACACTCCCGGTTTTTTATCTCGGAGTCGAGTCCTTTCAGCGAACGCTTATAGTGCGCGTGAGTCTTAACGTACACGGTATATACAAAATATATACGCGTCGGCGGCAAAAGCGGTCTCGCGTACATGTATATAGTGCAAATCCCCTTTGGGCTCGGTGAAAAAGCTTTACAACAAGACGTTGAGTGCACGTGTGTATATCTGTCTGCATTTGTCTGCGCGTTTTGTGTGCGCGCGCGAGCCCGTTTTGATCCTCGTGAGATTTTCTTCCCTTTTGAAATGTTTATAAAAGACTACAAAATGGGCTTTCGCAACCGTTAGAGCTAAAGGGCTTAATGACTCTTGAGGGACGCCGGCGACGACGATAATTCGACACATCTTCCCCCCCCCCGCGGTCCCTGCGACGGTCGTCGTGTTTAACCAATATACTACACTCGGAATAATGTAAATGCAGAAACGGTCGGGCGGAAAATATATACTATCGATTATTTCGGGGTCAATCATATCGTACGGTTCGGCACGGACCGTTACCGTACACGTTTCAAATATGACGTTAAAATAAAAATGCGAACAAACGCGACGAAAAAATTCCGAGACCGTTTCGTCGGGCGATTCTTTAGAAATTTTTAAAAATGAAACATTCATTTTCGAATCGGAATTCGACAGTGCACCCCCCCCCCCGTTCGCGACGGTGACGCCACGCGGCGGGAAACCTTTCGTGACGCTCGAAACGTCGATATGGTTCACGAGAGCGTAAACGCCGATCTTTTTTTATTTTTATATTCGCCCACGATATTTTATTAATGTTTTGTTTTTACTATATATATACGGTCCGATAGACTCGAGAAAATTGTTGACCTACTTGATTTTTTGTAGAATTTGTCCCGCCTTTTTATTTTTTCATTACATATATATATATATATATATATATATCTTTAGTAGGAGATCACGCCTATATGTAATAATATGTACGTTCAAATAGAAGAAAAATAACGTTTTTCGCCGACGTCTTCTTGTCTCTCGCACACGATCATCTTTTGCGGTACGACTCGGTGGACTTTTAAAACACCTCCATCCCCACCCCCTTAACCGAGTTTGTTGACTTTTTGATCTTCACTCGACGCGAATCGAGTGGCTTCTCCGCGAGCTCCGTATTCGCGTGTATCCGTACGTACACAATGCAGTATATATATATATGCGTATACTGCCACGACGTCCTTTTAAAGACAAAAACATATTTATTTTGGCGCGTTAGAAATTTTGAGTGGCAAGAGGGGAGAATATTCGAGTGTATATATCTGCAGAAAATCAACTGCTCGAAGGACTCGATGGGTGGGCGTTTCTATATATATAATATTATATGTACGTGTATGTCACCGGACAAAAACGTCCGTGAGATTTATCGGTTTAAAATGTATACTGCAGTGTCGTCCCAACGAAACTTTGAGAATAAACTGTTTCGTCGAAATTCAACATTCACCGGTCTAGCTCCATTTTGGAAATTGGTTTCACCGCGAGATTTGTCCCGGAAATCCATATTTCGATAGCCGCATCAACCGCGTGATCCCGGCCATTTCAGTTGACCGTCACCTGCACACCAACACAGTTGTGTGACCCATCGAAATAGAAACAGGACGTGTTTAATATCGATAGAAGAACTCGTGGCGACATTTAAAATTTATTTTTTGGAACAATTTTAATTTAACCAATTTTACTATCGAAACTAAACTTTCTATGTACCTAATTTACGTATAGAAAATTATATTGTTGTTATTATTTTTATCAGTTATAATTTCTTAAATTTTCAAATAAACCTGCATTTCGCTACGAGATTTTCCAATCCAAAATTATCACACTATACATTATTTTAACTGAATTCGCCAGAAAATCTAAAAAAAAAAAACAATCTTGTGACTTATCGAACTATAGGTTTCCGGGGTCAATATATTTCCCGGTGGAATCAATTTTACCGTAAATTGAGCTTTCGAAAGTTCCCGTACAAGTCCGACTTCCACAAAATACAAAATACAAGTTTTCAATTCCACTCGACAACACGGATTTATTCCCAAAGTTTCGCCGCCTAAGCCCGGGACACGCGCACGCCATATATTGAACTATATATAATATATAGATATGTATCGATATAACCTAACCGAGTTCATATCAAATATATAGGTATATTGTCCCAGACAGCAAATGCAAACACAATGTTCTTATAAATCATTTCCAGAAATTAACGTGATATACCTTTTGGTAATTTCAAATATTTTACTAGATATAATATATAATGATAATGTATATTATATAATATATAATAAATTGATGGTTTTTTTATTTTTATTTTTTTAATTAATCGTTATATATTAAAAATGTACATGATACCGTTGTATTTTAACAACCTGAATGTTTATATTTCGAGAAAATATTGTGGTTTTGTGTTGCTGGTGTGGGGTATACCCGTATAAGAACAGGGCCCAGGGTAACCTACCCAGGTAACGTACGAACACTTTTCGAGGCATATTCCGCCCGTCTTGGCGCCGAGAATATAGTATTATTATCGGTGCTCGTGCCGTACGCGTTATTATGTGCCGGGAAACATTTAAATATGCGTCGATTTGCACAACAGAATACGACCGGCGGGGTAGGTGGCCGCTCCGAGGGAAAACGTGTTGCAGCCGTGTGCTCGAGATATTGTTATTTCGACGTATTAACTACAGTCGAAAAAGCATACACATTAGCATATTATTATTATTATACGCGATCGGAATTAAATTCCCACTTGCTTTTTATTCAGACGAGAAACATTTGCCTTTTTTATCGATTCCGCCAAAATCAAATGTCGTTTTGACTCCGACTGAACAATAAACATATAACAATAATATATATATTATATATATATATATATAGATATATACGTCTCGTGGAATTTTTTCTGATATATAAAAACAATGTTTGTTTGTGAAAAAAAAAATTAAATTAAAATTAACGAATAAACAGTTATAGGTACGCGTTTATGTGCTTATACCTATATGTATACAGTATATGTAACCCCTATAATGCGAAAGCATACAACGGAGCGAGGGAGGGGGGACGAAAATGACAAAATTAAATAACATCTAAAGTAAACATTTCACTATATAGCGATATCAATTCAAAAAATCTAATTAATTTAACAATTTTAATACTTTTTTTTGACAAAAATTGAGGACCGGATTTTAATGTTTTTTGGGATTTTTTTTTTTTTTTTTGGATTTTTTGTCCTTTCTGTTGCAAATGAATCTAAATGTAATTTTACTACATTTTATCTGAATTCAATACAGACGAATCTTGATTTTATTTTTTATTTACAATATATATATGACTTTTACTATTCGTGTATTATATTAAATCCGGTAATATAAAATAAAACATAAAACTGTGTTTCTATATCGTATATGAATCTAAATAACTTTTTTTTTTGTGTTTTCGACGTTTTTGATTTTTTGGATATTTTTGTGATTTTTTAGGTCAACAACATCCGGGTCTTAATAGAGGGTTCCAGTCGGTAATTTTCTAAGAAGAATAATATAGACAATCTACCGTACACAATAAAATAAGATATTTAAGAAGCTAATAAAGTTATTGAAGTTAAAATCATAATCAATAATATCCTTCTCTGACCCATGTTCTTTTATTATATTTTTCTGTTTTACTAGTTATCATTCTGATAATTAACTGAATAATTATAATTACCACCTATAAGTTTCACCTAATTACCTGTGTACCTACATATTTTCTAAAAAGCTAATAAATTTAATTAGATTCAAAATGTCAACAAAAATCGATATTATATTATATAATTTAGTCATTATTTAATTTCAACGCTTTTTTAATTTTGCTGGTGTGTCAAACCTAAAATTACATTGTTGGCCTTCCTTACACCAAACCAGTATAAAATTTTTATTATAAACAAAAGGAAAATAATCAGAAACCAGTTTAAAATAACTAAAAAAAATCGTCAACTTTTAGGATTTAAGTTATTGGTGTCCTTTTCACTATATTCTTACACAAGCATAAACTATACTTAATGAAGCTTACTCCTTATTCCTTTCTCCCTGAAGGAATTGGATATTGATATGGTATTGAAATAAATATACGTCTTATAAATGTATCCCTTTTGTGACACATACAATGCTGTCCATTTAATAAGCTTAGTTTATAGATAAATATATTAAATAATATGTCATTGCAAACCAAATTAATACCAACATTCATATTAAATTTATCTTAAAATAAGCTTAAGGGAAATTTGTTTTTTAAATACTTACCACCTTTTTTCGACCATATTATACGAGTATACCTTTGCGAATTACAAATTTATATTTTTATTTCGTTTACTCCTGTTTTACTCGCAAATCAATGGCTTGATACAATCACCCACATATGCAGGTACTAAGTGTAAATAATAATTTAACATTATACAAAACCACGTGAAAAGAAAGTCAACGGAGTGTCTAACATACGACAAGAGTGTATTGTCTATAAGTCATTTTTTGACATTTAAAAGCCCCCTTCCTCAATATTGTCTGACTTCTTTCAACAAAAATTACGGCCTATTTAAAATTTTTTACACAAATTTCTACCTGAAAAATCAAAAATTCCCGAAATCAAATGATCAACATGTCCTTGCTCTCCTGTATGCCTATACAGTAATAGGTAATAATACTGTAAAACTATTTCGTTGTATAAATATATACGATTATATTTTATACCTATTATTAATTATCTGTATTACATATACGTGTCATCGTGTTATAGGTACGTACGAAAATATATTGTGTAATGATTAGAATATTATTATTATTATTATTATTATTATTATTATTATTATTATTACTTTTACAATGACAATACGTTTTGTCATACGAATATGTTATTATAAGTTTCGAATATCTATAGTTTCCGACGAGACGATACAATTAAATAATAATTTATTATGTAGAAAATATTATTTAAACGACATTTTATGACCGTACGACTTATTTATTAATTTTGTTTTATTTTATCATCCTGTACGATAAATTTACCCATTTACATCATTTAAATTAAAATCATAATTAATAATACCTATACTATTATAATTCCACACATTTTTCGTACTTACCTAAATTACTCTCTTCGATAGCCGCACAAAAATGGAGGATTTAAAAATTGTGGGGGGGGGGAGAGAATAATAATGTTTTATAATTATATTTTCTCTTGCAGGAATTCTGCAAGGACGTAAATCCATTATAGGTATTGTATTTTTTTTAAGTATTCAAATAGTTTAGAACTTAAAAGAATAATTTAAACACATTTTTGAAAAAGTGTATTCTAAATCATTTTTTCTTTATTACATATAGAATATTATTTTTAATACATATACTGAATACTTTTTATAGATGTTATATTCTTTACAAGGATCCGAAAATTCCATGAAATCATATATATACTTTTTCAAAATAAAATACTGAGATAGGCCTAAGCCGTCCCTCCTGAGAATTTTTCCTATTTACCCATTTGCAATCATCCATTCATATGTATATACATACATATATTACACATACACAGTTTACACTCGACATAATAATCTATCGATATAATGACTTGAAACCGACTTTTGAAAAACCCAGTTAAACCCAATTATAACCTCGGTTTTTTTTTTCATTTTCTAGTGTCATAACTGACACCATAATTTTGTAAAACCTGTTTAAAAAAACTGAAAACTAAACCTAAATATTTTGTTTCTAGTACTTATATTAACCGTTGTAAATTAACATCATTTTTATCGAGAAAAAAAGTATGTTTTAATTATTAATATAAGCTGTATGCATAGTTTACTATAATATGTTGTGATGTTAAAATTTCAATTTTATTTTGTAAGCAAATCCGAAAAACAAATTTGAAATATTGTTTAGTTCCTATAACCGTAAAACCGATAAAAATGTTAAACCCATTCGAAAAACCAAAAACCAAAACCATATTAAATTCAATGGCGATTCCGACCGAGCCCTAGGATTGGTTAACGTCTCATATTATTTCTCTGCTACTTTGGACTCATGTCTCACTTCGACAACTCGTCACGGTTACTTCGTTGGACGCCACTTAGTGTTCACCACGGCATATCAAAGCGGAACACGCCAATTTGTCAAGTCGACACGTAATAATAATAATATTATCACATCGACGGACAATCACATCGTTAAGTTTTCATCTGGTTATTCTTCTGTTTTTTTATTTTTTATGAAACGATAAAGTCGATTTTCTCTATTGCCTTAACGTTTTTTTTTATATATATATATATAATATTATATATATAATATTATATATATATGTATTAAACGTAATTTTTACACTTTTCGAGCGGGTAGGCCGTTATTTTCGTATATATACCGATTTTGACGTGTATATACGATACGAAACGTACCCGGGAAAACGCGAAAAGTTTTGATCGTAATTCAAAATAAAAAAAAAACACACTCACACGTACATTTCTCATGGATATATATTGTTTTGGTCTATATTTCGTATTTATTTTATTCGGTTTCGTTACTTAATATTATATATATTATATAGTTTCGTTTCGACTCCGAGTATAATAAAACCGTATATAAATGGTATTTTTTTGTTTTTTTTTTTTTTTTTTACTTTTTATTTCTTCCATGTTTCTCGTTAAACGGATTCATTTTTTTATTTATATATACTAAAGAGTAATAATATATATATATACCTATAGAATAATATATGTTATCGTGACATACGTCGAAGAAATAAATATAATATTCTATATCGATCGACCGACATTATATTTTCTTGATTTTTTTTTATTATTATTATTAAACTGTATAACCACTACATATTATAATGATTAATGTTCTATTGTTTCTTGTTAAAAAAAAATATGTTCAGTTTTATAATTATTATTATTATTATTATTACATTAATCTATGATATTTATATATAATATATACATGTTATATGTGGTATACATGTTTTTTTATCATTATTATTATTATTATTATTATTATTATTATTACCTATTAGTAAGATATAATATTGTGTTAATTTTTTTTTTCTTGGTGTTTTATATAGTAAAATATAAAATTGTTATTATTGTTAATATGTACATATACATAGATTTATAATATTAATAATACGTTGACTTTGTTAACTAATTCTTGTTTCGGATTAGATTTTATGAAAAATCTCTAGTCAATTAATACTACTGAATATATTTCGAAAAAAAAATTAGTAAGGAATTCATTAAAAGTTTTATATGCAAAATAATATGTACATCAACTATATAAGATATATACTATATAAGTATGTGTCATTTGTGTTATTATAATGAATCCCATTCGAATTCAATAGGTTTTTTGGACAAATATACCTACAAAAAATAAGAACAACTAAAATGTTATTATATAGATACATATTTATATTGTCATTTTAAAAAGTGTATGGATAACAAACATCGAAGTAATACAAATTATAACATTATATAATAGGAAAACCTCACCAATAATAAAACCCGATCAAAACCTTTGAGGAAATAAAACATCGGTAAGGAATTTATATAGATTGATAAAAAAAAAAGAAAATTTGTACATTTTTTTCATACACTTTGCTCTAAAACTTTGGCAATTTCAAATTTACAAAAACCAATTTATACCAATTCATTAACTAATATAAGATCTATCAAAAAATGTATTACATAATTTGTGAACCATTAAGAATATTATACAGATTTAATTCTACGTTTAAATAATTTGGTCCGTTCAAAAAAATACATGGTCGAAAAAAACTAAAAATTCGACTATTTTTAGAGAGTAAAACCCAGTACACAAAAAAAAAAAAGTTCATAAAAATTAAAGTTGTATGTAATCGATGGAACACACATAATATCCTCAATAGTCCTATATTGAAGAATAAAGAGCCAGTTCCTCGCTGAATTGGTATGCATAAATTATACGAATTTTGTTTTAACATGGCCTAGAAACTATATGACTAACATTCAAACTATAACTCTAACAGAATTTAACGAAAAGTATGTATGAAAAGGTATTTTTTTTTTTTTTTGTCGCAGTTTCAATACCGCAAGCTATACAGCCATATATAGTAAGTACCTATATATAGTAAGTAGGTGTATTATGATGTATGAACTACTCACGTTCTTTATTACCTTTAATAAAAAAAAAAGTATATCCAAATATTATATTACAAAAAATTTAATAAATTATTTAGCATATATTTAGTCGACAAAATTGAAAAAAGTTGATGGCCCTCTTTTTTTGGATTATTTACGTTTTGAAAGAGACTATATTTTCGTCGGTAGGCACACCCCCTCCCATAAATATTTCTTCGAGACGACCCTGCGTGCACGTTAAGAAAGTTCCTTGTCGAATCGGCGGCGACCGGTTTCTACACCGCTACCTCTCACCATAATCAAACAAGGCTAAGTTAGCATACAGAGCACCAAAAATGTATTGACTACTGTCATACACGTATAGGTACCGCGTTATTTGGTTATTTCGAGTAACGCTGTATAATACCCGCCTGCACGTGGCCGACGAGTTTCAAACCTTCTTAACGTGCTCGAAATATAGTACAATTAGCACATGTATTGTCTTACAAATAAAATAAGAGTAAAAACTGTACTAATTTAATTATAGTGCATTATATTATAATACAATTTTTAATTAGTTCCCATATAGGTACAATTAAATCATTTTGACGCAGATAATTAAAATCGCATCAGGTCTGCTTAATATGAAAATGTTTATAACGAATTATTTAACAACATGTACGCAACGATCATTTTATGTCCACATAATGATATTTTGGTAGAATAATAATATATATTATCTACTTATGTATATAAAAGAATATGACACCTTAATTTTTTAACGATAATTTTATTTTATACGTGCAAATTCAATCAAATGTAATTAAACAATTTAAAGACGTTTAGGTTTAACTACTTTTTCGTGTAACGTACATATAGTACTTTGGATATTACTATATCTATACATTTATTCATTGTTATGCAATCTCTAAATAAAGTGCTCGAAATTAAAATGTTCACTTTTTTTTAAAATACACTATTTTTCGAAATAAAATTTTAAAAAAAACTCTACAAGTTGGTGTGACAATCTGATCAATCCATAAAAGTAATCCATTTAAGTACCCATTAAGTGGATGTCAGCACAGCATATTTTAAAAGGTTCTTTTAGAAAATTTTTAAAAAATTTTAAGAAAAATGAAAATCTAACAATTGAAAATTATTTATATGCATTTAGAAATGAATAATAATTGGTTACATTACTATATTTTTTTTTTATTATGGATATTTTTTTATTTATTTATAAAATTTTATTGAAAATATTACTTTTTGAATTTCTCATTTATAACAACTTAAGAACATCGTAGAAAGATGAAACAAAAAGTAAATGATTAAGAATAATATTATCTAGCGCCTTACGTAGCCGTTTTGTAATATATGCATTTAAACTCGTTTTATAAGTTATTAAAAACTAACTTTTTTGAATTTTTTATAAACAAATAATATAGCTCTTAAAAAAATTTAAATATCTAAAAAAGTCAACTAGGGTACTAGATAATGTTATTATCAGGGCTGTGAATTTAAGGCACTAAAAAATCGTCAAATATATACTTAAAAACTAAAAATACGCAAAAATATGCAAATTTTATTTTTTTATTTTTAATATTAAATATTTAGAAACAAAAATATAAATAAATGACAAATGTACCTACATAATAAATAAATTACCTATATAATATATTTAAACCTTCAAGTTCCTAAATGTTTATTAATCTTCTTCGGTACCTGAAAATTAACAATACAATTTTATATGTAGGTAGGATACGTTTATCCTACTATTATTATTTCATATTAAATAAATATTATATGATTTACCTTCTAAGTAAGAATTGCACTGTATGATCAGAGATTGTTTGATACTTTCAAATTTGAACGATCGTCTATTTGGCGCCAAGATATTTTTATACAAAGAAAATGAACGTTCTACATCTGCTAATGTCAAGGGTGTAAATTTAAAGTACACCATATCGTTACTTGTTCATTCTTCTGGTATATCCATGTTCTCTTCTTCACCACTGAATATTTTTGAAATATTACAAATAATTTTAAATCTTTTATTTTTATTGAGCACTGTTCGTAATTTTTGGTTAATAGCAGTTCTTTTGTTACCTTTTAAATGACTGAATTTTGTTGAAATATCTTGGATAATTTCGATTGCTTCAGATAAAATTATAGGCATAAATGCGGTGATACAAAACCCGATCAAAAGTATTTTTTCAATTTAGACCAGATTGACCGGAAAAATATAAATAATTAGAAAATAAGCATTAATACGCAAAAATTGAGAAAACATGCATTTAAATGCCCTAACCCACTAAATATGCAAAAATATGCAAAATAAAATTCCGTATTTCAATTACACGTAACACAAAACAAATTTTGATCGAATCCATTTTCTTGTACAACGTAACAAAAAAACATGCAAATGCATTAAATTCACAGCCCTGGTTATTAACTATAATTTATTTTTTGGTTCAACTATCGACAAAAGATGTTGTTAGAAATTAAAAAAGCTAACATGAGTTTTTCATTGAAAATTGTTTGCACTGACATCCTCTTAAAGTATAGTTTTTATACTAAATGGACTTCTATGGTTTTTGTTGGTATATAACAATCAAATAAGTATGGACCTATTATGGTTTTGCTACAAAAAATTTAAGAGCTTGTTGCAACACATAACAACCAGGTAAGCTTACTTTTTTTAAAAATGCACTTTCAAGTTAATGCCAAGTCAATTTCATTAAATATCTTTTAAATGTATATTGAACATAAACGGACCAACTTTGTGCATACATATCCAGTATCATTCATATTTAAAAATTTAAGTAAGTATAACTTTCAAAGTGGTTTTTGGACCACAATTTTATTTACGTCCTGAATCTATGTCCCTATCTGGTTGTTGCAACAAGTCCTTCAATTCACATTAAAAAATATATTATGTTTGTACATATTTGTGGTATTGAATAAACGATATTTTATATTGATAAAATATTAAAGAGGAAAGCTTATTTTTTAGTTTTTAGAATCTTTTTTGGATATTTGCGACAAAAATAAATCAAAATTATACAACATTAATATAAAACCAAAATAGCACTGACAAAATATCAACAAAAATATTGTCCTTATTTAGATTCATAATCGTAATTATTATTAATGTACAATCTAGACTTTCGTACAATTTGCATAAAGTATACCAAACCACGATTTACAATTGATTTATGTAATGACAACCTCCTTATAAGGATAGATATATAAAAATATCGTGTATAAAAACCTTCATAAAAATAAATCTTTACGTCGATGACACAAATATTATGACATATGTATAATATATATATTTAATACATATATATACATATATTAATATAGCATTAACAAAATTCCACTTAACTCTACATTTTAAGCATGTGAAATGTACACTTGGAAGAATTCTTATATTGCAAATCGAAAATGTTCCATCCCTAAGTATTAGAAGTGTTGATACAGACAAAGCTTTTAACCATTTTGACTGCTGCAGAGTGGCAAAAACTAAAATTCGATTCGCATTATTTTATTATTGTTGTCATATACAATAAACATTACTCATAATCCTTTCCACTAAAATAAATTATTCTCATCTCACCAGATTCACTTCAGGGATAAATAAAGTGTCTATTTATTGAAAATAACTATACTTTCAATATTTTTCAACGATGGTCACACAATATTATAATATAATCGTGATATTTTCAATAAATTACCGCCAAAATAAAAATTTCAACGTATTTTGATATTATTAAAACTTTTATACTGACAATACGAGTATAGATATCGATAATTTGTCGACACCCATCCCTAAACTTAATTTATTGATTCAAATTTTTCACATGAATGTTACTGTAAATTCCTCTCTTTAAACAGATCTCTTTTTCATGGTACCTACGCTCGCAAACCTAGGCGATATAAATGTATGATGTATCGCTAATATCCTTGCAAACATTTTATCTGGATAAAATATTAGTAGGTATATAATCGTATCACATTAATAATATTGCCTCATTGCATGGATAGTTTTAAGACATTTTCTATTATATAAGCATGTATTTCCTACCTTGTTTTCAATCGAATAAATAATCCGATAATTTTTACCAAAAATAATAAAGATAATCCTCGTTTGAGTATAGATAATAAATACCTCTGTATCTATATACGAACTGATTTGTTAAGCTTAAGACACATTATACTTGTATTATTAAATATTTATTTGTCGTATAATATAAAATTTCAGCATTAATAACTAATTGAAAATACTAAATTAACTAAATAAAAATATTAAAACTTAGTTTATAACTTATATTAATTCATATGAATTATATCTTAGCACATTTAAGATCATTTGTTAGTAAATGCAATTTGGTAGAGTTTATACTATTATATCTAAATTTATTATCCAAATGATTGTCACTGGTATTGCCATATGAAGATTTGTTAAACGTTCATAAAAGATACTCCTTGAGTACATAATATACTTATAGTAGCTACTTAATTGTTTGCGCACATTTACCTTTTTTATTACTTGTTTGCCCAATAAAACACAACTTGATTGAGCACACAGACTTTAAGTAGAGATCTACGGTTAGGGTTAGGTACATCGATGCATTCGTCATAATGTATATATATATATATAATGTATTAGGTATACATACCTATTTTTTTAATTTACAGTAATATAATTAGTTATTAAAATAAAATATACTTTTTATAATAATTTATTAACATATTATAATATTAAATTTTCCTTCATACTCTATATAAACACAAAGCTAAATTAAAGTAAAGCTAAATTAGAGAAATATGATTTCTTTTGTATGAGAGGTTAGGAACTAAAGAAGGGGGAAAAGAAGTGTACAGGCTGGCTAAGGAAAGAGAAAAACAATCCAGGGACTTTAGAAATGTTTGGTGTATAAAAGATGAGGATAGGAGGGTGTTAATAGAGGAAAAGGAAGTGATAAAGATATGGAAAGACTATTTTGAGGGATTATTAAATGAGGAATTTCCGAGAGAGGCAATTGATCGGGTAGAGTGGAATTTGGGTATAGTGGATTTAATAAGAGAAGAGAAAGTGTGGAGTACTGTGAGAAAAATGAAAAATAAGAAAGTGGTGGGACCGAATGGAGTACCAGTAGATGTATGGAAAGTATTAGAAAGTTTAGGTATACAATGGCTGACAAATTTCTTTAATAAGGTACTAGTAGAAGGAAAAATTCCAGAAGCGTGGAGGAAGAGTTGTGTAGTACCAATATTTAAGGGTGAAGGAGATGTACAGGATTGTGGAAATTATAGAGGGATAAAACTTATGAGCCACAGTATGAAGATTTGGGAAAAGATAATAGATAAAAGGGTAAGAGGTGAGACAACTGTTACTAGAAATCAGTTTGG